>JAFIRS010002105.1:0-252453 GCA_018342105.1 Gonioctena quinquepunctata | reverse complement strand
CATTGCCGACAGTTTCATTTTACATTGAGGAAAATTCATTCCAAAGAAGTGAACAAAGTATGCTATCTTTCCAACAATGCTTTGGCATTCCTCTTCGATGAGATCCGCTATGAAATGGGTGGTGAGCAAGTTGCCGTTGTTCGAAAACCAGGCATAACATCCACAATGAAGAATATGGTTTCATTTGGTCAATCACACTCTCACATGCTTTTGACAACTGGATGGGGACTTTCCGACACAAAACAACACATCATTGATGCACCCAGTCATTTATTCAGTGGAAAACTTCCTCTCAAATATTTGATGGGTTTTGCCGAGGATTATAAGAAGAGTATTCTGAATGCAAAACAAGAACTGATTTTGATTATAGCTCGTTCATTCAAGAATTCATATATTGGAGACGTTGATGCCTCTTTGGAAATTACAAAGATTGAATGGAAAATAAAACATGTTGTGCCCGATGACAAGCAGAAGCTCAAATTATTCAGTAGAATAAATAAGAGTGGTCTGAATTCAAAAATCAAGTTGGCTTATCGTATGTGGGATCTTTATGAATTACCCTCATTGCGTAGCACATCTTCGAACATATGGGCAATAAAACAACCAACACTTTGGAAACACCTCGCTTCATAATTATTGGTTTCAAAGTACCACTGCATCGAAACAGAGCACTGGATGTGACAAAATTCATAAATGCTGACATTAATAACATCCGAGTGTATTTGAACTCTGAAGTCTACCCATATGAGCGTTGGAACCTGGACTTTGATAAAAACTATTCTCTTCAGCTTACTATGCATATGAGGACTTCCAACGTAGTTATTATGACAAAGATATGGTGAACCTCTTATGGACCTTGAAGCATTTCAACAGAATCCCTGTTCATCATTGATTGTTTACATCAACCGAATGCTACAAAATCATCTACAGTGGATATCAAGCTGGAGTTCGAAACAAGAAAAATAAATTTCCAGCCAACACCAAAGTCTATGCACTCATTATACACGATACCTTCTTGACTTACAATGCATTGGATGGCTCTGTTCGTAATTCACTTTGAAATGTTCAATATTTTATTTTTTGTACTATATCTGAATATTTTAAGTATATCAATAATGTTTATGTGTAATGAAAAATAAATAAACAAGATTTTGTAAATATATGTTTTATTTCATATCAAATATCTACATGATCATATTCATCATCATATTCATCATATAGTTGATATTTCTCGATGATGTCATCAGGTAGGAATGGTAAAAGGGTGTGGAGAAATCCTTCCAGAGTCCATTTGATCATTTCTTCACAGATATTGTTAAAGTTTAAGGCTCCTTGGTTGAATTCCTCACAAAGTATTGTACCCTTGACGTACTTCTCGGATAAATGTGCACATCTTTGGATTTCATCTTCATCGAAGCAAACATTCAAATCATAGACTGTAGCATGGAGGACATCTTGACTCAAAGCATTCAAGTAGGAGTTCAATCTCTCGATGGCTGTATTGATGTCCACGGCTTCCGTCCAACATTGACTCGAGTAATGCATCCACATATTGAAAACTGAAACGAAAAAAAGAATTGTTAATATATTCCATTGATATTCAAATAATTTTACTTACATCAGAAAATGTGATGCTCCAAAATAGTACTTCTACACTGAATTTATTTTTAATGGAGAAATATCTATATTCAACATAAAATCACTATATCCTAACTATTAACATATAAACAATATTATCATTTAATGTAGTTGAATTCTACTAGAGGACGAGTTCTCAAACTCCCTGCTACTTGTGGACTCTGACCCAAATATGTTATTGTATATTTGAAATCTGAAGCATTTATGCAACTGACATCGTCCGCATTGAATTCATCCGAAATACTTTTTGACAACCATGATTTGAATAAAGTATCATTATCATCACGTAATGTCATTAGAATAGATCTCCCATATCGGGTTATACAAATCGTCATACCAAGTATGTTGAAAGCTTTACCGATGGGTAATGATGATATTGGTCTTTGTTCAAAAGCTCCCACCCTCTTTTCAATTATTGAAGAATTGATTCTCTTCAAATCTACAACTTTTGGAAGAAAAGACATAGTAAGACTGTATGAAAATATAGATTATTTCACCTTATAAAAAATACACTCACTGAATTGAGAAACTTCTCGTACTCTGTATTCACTCTGATGATATTATCTAACATCTGATTTCTCATCAACGACTCCACACATTTTTATAAGAGACATCCCCACTCCATTTCCAGTAGATGGGACTGTGAAGGTCATTACGCACTTGAGCATCAACACACTCATCAATACTCGCAGTTCACTCCTACCTCTCTCACAGGATGAATGCCCTCCTCGCTTGGAGAGTACAAGGATTCATGAAGGTCATGACTACACAGAATATGTATGCCTACACCACAACATTAGTCAAGGTCAAACAAACATCGAGATCAAATCTTTTGGTTGCCGAAACAAATCCAACATCAAAACTCAAGGTCAAATCTCAAAGTCAAAACTTAATGTTATGAATCTCAAGGTCATATTCAAGGTCAAGTCGAATCTCAAAGTCGACCAAACCCAATATCAAAACTCAATGACAAATCTCAAAGTCAAATCTCAAGGTCAAACACACACACATTGCACACCTGCAACCATTCAAGGTCACACGTGACGTCATAGTGGTGGGGGGAGAGCCAGAACCGGCTTAAATCTCCTACTTAACGGCAATTTTGCCTATTGACGTGGCCGTTCAAAACAAAAGTAGCCTCGTCGGGAAAAAATATATTTTTTCCAAAATTATTATCATTATTGCATGGGTGTTACAGTTGTTCACAGGATTGATTTTGCCGATCAAAGTCGTCTTCATTCAGCTCATGGATGAGGCGTACCCTATAAGGATGGTGCTTTGCTTTTCTCAGAACTTTGTGGACTGTAGACGCTGCCATATTGAAATCCGGAGCCAATTAGTGTGATGATTTTCATGCACTGCCAACACAACATTAAGCTGATCGTCTTATGGTGGTGAGGGTCGACCAGATTTAGGAAGATTACAGACATGCCCAAATTCACGGTATTTTGACTCAACTTCGTTCACCATGCTTTGGTTTATAGGTTTCCGATCGGGATGATTTGCATTAAACAATTCAACTACTTCTCTTTGGGTGCGCACTCTGTCTCCAAATCCTATCATGCAGAGAATTTCAATTCTTTCTTGTTCATTTAATTTAATCATTTTTCATGAAATGACAAAGTTACTACTCAATAATGTATCGATTGGAGAAATAACATCTCAGTAATTAAAACAAGATTCTGGTCGCTATGGCTACTGTCGAGTAATGGAAATAGTCAGATAGCAAACGCTGCACAATTTGAAGATTTAATTTGATCGTTGTTTGAAGCTATCATCGCCATTAAATTCAGTATTTTCATATTTCAAAATAGTTTCATTTTATTTTCATTTCACCCATACTCATGATGACCTTCTTCCATTCCGTAACGAAGAATGGAGTTTCCATAAAAAAAATACCGATGACGTCATTTCTCCTACACGAATCATTCTGTAGGTATTGATTTCATCTGAAAAATGCACAAACAAAAATAAAATTCGACGGCCTCGAGCGTTCTTTCCAAAAATTATTCCTTCTATTTTTTACGAATTTAACTACTACTTTTCGAGAGCACTGAATTTAAAGGACGCTCTGTATACAAACCCTATGTGTGATAAATTTTTAAAATCAGCTTTCCATGCAGATTTAAAAATTGAATGATAAATAGGGTTTTCCATTTTATTTTATTTTTTAAAACTTCGGCAATTTATATATTATATTATTATTCTGCAGAACACTGAAACAGTGATGCTTATTTTTTTGTATTCTACACTTTTCTGATACTTTTCATATTTTAGATCGCTTAGTGATAACATCTGGCGGTTCCAAGCCCAGGGTGATATAAAAAAACTGTCACACTATTTTTGCAAAGATACACACAAATATGATAATGAACTTTTGGACTGTTTTTCATCATCACCCAATAGACCTACCGGAAAATGTTATTAGTGAAACTTCCTTCAGAATCCTCCTCTCCTTTTTCAGATAGTTCACTGGAATTTATTTTTATAATCCCTATCACAGACCATCACAATTACCGAAGTGATAATTATATCAGGAAATGTTAATATTCTTAATCATTAGGAAATTAATTTGAATTTTTTACTATTGTATATTAGCATAAGAGAATGAGAATGATTCTGTTAAACACTCATTTACTTCTATTAGAATATTCAATTTTAAGACTTTGTACAATCAGACTGATAAATCAATAATTGAGTTTCATAAACTACCTGTGTATTAAATACTGTGATATTTTCAATCAGTTCAATAAGATCTGTTTATAACTTGTTTTTCCATTCTACACTTTCCAGATTCTTTCCATATCTTAGATCGCTTAGTGATAACAACAAATCAGTAGAAATTCAGTTACATCATGGTTTTTTCGGTAAAATCAACTGACTTCGAAAAAAACATATTTAAACAAAAATAGGCAAAGTTACATTTGAAATAAAAGAATTAATCTTTATCTATGGTCGCTATGTTCAATGGAAGGGGCAAATTTTTCAGGGGTTCATCATCCATCCAAATGAGAATGGATTATACTCTACTGTATGGGTTGCAATTTCATTTTTTGTGTGTGCGCTTTTAGAATCTATTCTAAACCCTGTAAAGAATAAAACTCAAAATGATTACGACCTCTACTGAAATATCACTTTTCCGTATGCATCACCATTTCGATAGAGCTTTCTGAAGACACGAACAGAGAATAGTCAACCTAAATTGCTAGTATATAATAAGAAGTGGTTCATAACACTTTTCAGCTATTAAGCACGTTCCTGCAGCATCGCATTCTAGCTGGATCGTGCCAAGCATCGAGTGAGGTCGAAGTAATCCCCATATTATCAAATAACTGTTTATAGCCAATCAATATAATCAACCGTTCCGGAAGATTCCCCAGAAGTGGAGGAACGGTTGCCAACAACGTCATTTATAATGAACGCTCCCCTGAATTTTAATTCGATTATAAGTGGATAAGGATTTGGTTTCTGATTCACATAAAGAGATCGAAGTCTTTTGGAAATATCCTTCGCGAAGATAATTTTGGATGAGAATCGATGTACATGACCATACTTAAATAAACTATGGCGTCGCAAGTCGGAAAGGTAGATTTCAGAATTTATTTAGGAATTTCGAAAACTTATAATATAATTTTATAGAAATCGCAATGGTTTGAGATCAGAAAGGAAAGAAAAATTTTAGAAAAAAAAAGTTGTGTTAGGAAATTTTATTTTCTGGCTTATTAAGGAGAAAATTTCAATGGAAAGATATTTTTATTTTCTGATCAACATAAATTCGATTTTGACAAAGTTGAAATTTTGACAAAAGAAAAAAACCCAAAAGTTAGAAATTTCCTCGAAATGATTCATATAAAGAAAGTTACAAACAGTATTAACAATAGAAACGACATAAAAAATCTCAATCAAATCTACAATAACTTATTTTAAACACTCATTCCACAACAATGAATTTATAAAAAATAACCAATTTTTTTTTAAAAAAAAAATTAAAAAAACCCGATACAACAATCTGAGACATTCAACAACGTTCATTCAATCATGAAACTTGAAATGAAATGGAAGAATAATAGTTGAATTATATTGTAAGTTTTCAATGTCTCTTTTAATTTTTAAACGTATCTGATATTATGTAACGTATTATGTTTTTAACCTTTACATGTTTTACATTATTTTAAAGTTACCTGAAGATGACATAAACAATGTCGAAACGTCGAATGAAATAAAAAATATATAGACTGACTAAGGCCCTTATTCCGAGAAAATGAAGAATATATATATATATATATATATATATATATATATATATATATATAATTGTGTTTAGTTCTTTGTTATTGGGGGTTTATTGGGCTTTGGATTTTTGGTGAAATAGAAAGACGTTCCGTCCTCGGTCGAGGACTTTTTCAATTTATTCTGTGAATAATAGAGAATATTTTTGATTTGTTTTTTTCGTAAATGTGAAAAATATTCATAAACATGAAATTAATCTATTTGGTACGTACCTAGGCAAATGAAATGTTATAGTTCACATGCATTATGTGAATCGTTGTTCGTTTTTTATTTTTTCATTTTTATTGTTTGAAATGTTGAAATAGTTCATTTTGGTTTTCTGTCGTTGTCGTATGGGAGACAGCGCACGGTGGGGTATTTGAATGATCTGAGCGGCCAAAAGTATAGTTGATAAAAATTAACGCAAGTAAAAAAAAGGAGCAGCGCAGCAAATATGACTCATAAATACACTTACATTCGTTTCGTCGCCCGCTTAACAACAGGTCCGCTCGGGTCAGTCGGAACTAGATAGTCGTTTTGATGAGTGTTTGTTTATTTCGGCGGCGTTCTATGCGAAACAATATTTTCTTAAGCTTGGGTTTTTGCTAACAGTGAAGTGTTATGGATGTTAACAGAGCGGGTAAGTATGTATACTTTTTAGATATTTTCATTGAAATAAAAAGTACTATGACTACTGTAGAAAAATAATTCCATTATAATTATCATCAATAAAAACGTCGTCTCCACAGAAATGGAGACGACTTAGAGTTTTTCTTGATGATATCGATCACTCCACTTTGAGGATGGACTACTTCATTCAAATCGATTATAATCATTTTTTGTCCCGTTTTTATACTAATCGGAGATTATTAGTTGTACTTCCAGAGGTTTTCCCGCAATGATTTTTTCTGTATTTACTACCTTGATCTTCCTATTATACGATTTTGTGAAAACTAGCCCCGGAATCACTTGGTTTTAGGAAATTCGGAGATGGAACGTTATAGATCTCAACCGCATTTATTTACGACGTGTAACTTTTCGTTTTATTTTTTGTTTTAGGGTCAGCAAATGTGGATATAATGACTCGAAGGGAGTTGATCAACATGATGCAGCGGCAAAATTCACTAAACATGAACAAAAACTGTATTTTGTTGGACAGTTACCTACTAAATTATTATGACTATACAGAAGATCAAGCATAATTTTTCCGTTTTAGGTCCAAAATGTCAATGAACTGCGGCACACAATAAGGAAGAAACATTCATCAAGAATAATACAGATTGGCTGGAAGGTACATTAACGATTCCCAAATTAGTGAATCGACTGAGGCGGCCAATAAAAATATTTGGTGAATCAAAAATAAGAAAAACGGAAGAATTAAGAAGCTCTTCAGATGTAGATGTACTTGCTTATGCTGCTCAGGTGAATTTGGCAAAAACTACTGGAAAGAGAGACGCTGCACACATAGTCAAAGGAATAACTAGTACTTCATCAAATCTGGCTCAAAAATATAACCAAGCATTTTCCATGTATCATCAAAAGGACAAATCGAACTCTTAAATGTCACCATTACAAGCACTTTCGATGTTTATCAAAGCTGGTCTTTCCAGAAGCCAATTAGAATTCATAAGAAGGGCTGGCAAGAAATTTTATCAAAACCTAGCCAGAAAATTTCCGAGGGTTTCTTGTAATCAAGATGTACTTCACATATTACTGTTAAGCCAGGATCCATTATTAAATGGCATGGGGCCCCTGCCAAGGAAGAAAACACAATATTTCTCGAAAAAAACCAAAGATATACCGCTCCTTACGAAACTCCATATAGCACAAGATACCAAAGAGTCTGACGATGGCGAAAATGGGGGTCAATCTGATTGACCCCCATCGACGAAAAAATCTCATCTTCTGACTGATCTATTTTGTACGTTTTTTTTTCTTACGTCATGTAATCAAATGTAGTGAAAATTATAGATATTGCATATTAATCAATGTTGAAATAGTCCCTATCACTAAAATTGCTATAAATTAGTTGGATATTACAGTTACAACCGATTAAACTACAAAAATAATTTTGGCCATCCAGATCATTCAAATACACCACTGTGCAGCGCTTGTGAAGCACCCGAAATTTACTGATTTGACAGTGTGATGTGTCAGTTTCTGTTATTTTGGGTTTGGGACTTTGCTGTTGTGGGAGGAATGTGTGCAATTTGTTTTTGGGATATACTTGGATTTGTATTGACTTGCAATTATAAAATTGTGTGGTAGATTCAACTTTAGGTTATTTATGTCTGTTCTATCATTCATCGCATTTCTTTTATTATCCTTTTCTCAATGTTTTTTTTTTCATGATTTAGTATTTTGGTATTTTCGAAGTTTGGGTTATTATTTTCATTTATTATGTGTTTATCAAGAGCCATGCAGGATGTGGTCATGTATTTGTACCCTTTTAGTCTATTACCGAGGAGTTGTGATGTCAAATACCAGCCCATACGTTTTATTTTGGGGATGTTGCGTATGTACCCCATGAAATATGTGGGGATTAGAATCAGCCCAATATCGACAATTATAGTGATTGACTTCACCATTTAATAAAAACGAACATTCATCACTGAAACAGATGTTGAAAGGAAACTTGCAATCGCCCCCTCATTTACAACCTCACAGAATTGTAAACGACGATTGAAATTATCATCATTTGATTTTGAAAGGATGAAATTTGTGGAGTTTCAGAATACGCTGAATACTGGTTGGTGAGGCAACGGGAACATTGCTAGCTGTCTTGTACTCAAAATATGGTCGAAGGCAACATGCCCAAAATTGCCACTGTTGTCGCCTCATTTCGGACTGGTGGTTCGGTTTGCCATTTTTTATTTGCTACCGATCCTGTTTTTTGGAGTTTCATAACTAATTCAGACACATACTGCCGCAACATAGTCCTTCCATATTGTCGATTGAACCGTTCTGCAGACCTTTTCGCATATCTATTGTTTTCATAATACAGTTCAATTAACTCAACCCTTTCTGCAACTGTGTACCCCATTGTTTATTTCTAGTTTAGAATAGTTTAGAAATACAATACCACACACGAATGGAAATCACTTGTAGTAATCAACTGAGACATAGGTGTTCTATCTGTTTGTTCTATTGTGTTAACGTTTTCATTGGTTCAGAGGAAAAACCATTTACAGTATCGTTGCAAACAAATGATAGATTGCAAGTAATTGCAACTGAGTTGTCCAGTGACGTACAACAATTTGTAATTTTTAAATATCATACAGTATTATTTGAAAACATTAATAACAAACGGTTCATCTCAACTTGAAGAAACTGTACACCGTTGTTTAGATAATTTAACGAGGTTCGAAACGATGTGCCACTCGACCCCTATTACCTATTGAAATTTTAGTTATTTTTTACCCCACTGCTCGAAGGTTGGAGTGACTGTGCTGCAGGAAGGACAACAAAAGGTCCCCCTCGAAACTGAAACCAACCTGTCCGAGCGTTTTTCCACATCTACGATATTATTACCCGAAACCCCCATGTCAAGTTCTCGATGGGCCACCCTCTATATTTGTTTGATTTCTGAAATTGCTATTCTGCTCTGCTCTGCTTCTACTATCAGTACATTCAACACTACCGGTTGCAGTGAACTTTTCCATAAAATTCTCACTGCATCCATTTTTTCTAATAGCGCACGTTCTCGAGCAATTTTTTGGTTTTGGATTATACCTTATTCCAAGTTGATTACGATAAACTGACGGTTTTTCATTTATGATAATAAAAGTAACAAAATATTTCAAAGGTATTGATGTCGATTTTTAGTTAAGCAAATAAGTATATTCGGAGAGCATGATTTTGAATATGTATCAAATAGCTGATAATTGAATAATTTTAATTTGCTCGTGATTTTTTCAAATATTTTTCAATAGTGTAATTGGTAGAGGATTACTCATATTTTCTTCAGAAAATGTAAGGTGTATTGTTTCAGCTGCAGAAGTTTCAGTGAAATAATTTGACAAAAACGGAATATCAGAAAATTCATGCAATACTTGGTTATGGTTGAAGTCACCATTCAATAACACGTCCATACTCATATTGCGTGAGTGAAAGTACACTAAAAATGTCAAGATTGAAATCTCCCCTAGTTTGCTGATGGAAACAGAATTAAAATAAAAAAAGTTAATTTAAAAATAAAACAACTGACTGCGTAAAAAGTAAACTTCAAAAAAGATGGAAACAAGATGACCAGAAAATATTGTCAGAAAATTATGTTTTGAGAGGTTAACTATTAAACTTATTACTGTTAATAATCTCACGCAGTCGGAGGCATCTTCTCTGATCTAAAATGAAGATATATGATTGCCTCCGACTAAGTGAGATTGTTTACAGTATTGATTTTAATAGTTAACCTCTTGATACATGATTTCCTGACAATAATTTCTGGTCATCTTGTTTCCATCTTTTTTAAAGTCAACTTTTTACGCTGTCGAGTTTTTTTATTTTTGAGTAAACTTTTTTTTCCTACTTTATTTAACGTCAGCCCATTTCTGCTACCAAAACTGAACACCGACGCCGTTGCCAGTGGGCACAATTCTCCGAACCGGAAATTTTTCCGTTTCCTCTGTTGTTTCAGAGGTAGGGTTCTTTAACGAGCTCAACAGCTATGAACTCGGGATCGCCATCGTAACGTCCCCTCCGAAGGACGGCATATCTATCGTCTTATCTCGTGCTCATTGACAAGACGCCTGCAGCTGTGAAAATGCTACTATGCTACAGTTGTTAGGGCATTTAACGCGGAGCTTCCTCGTCAGGTGATCACCCATTCAGGTACTAACCACGAACGACGATGCTTGGCTTCAGATATCGATAAGACTTTTGTCAACCTAACCAGCCATTTTTATTCAGGATTTTTCACAATATGGCATCTGGTTGTCGCCATATTGAATTTTTGTCACAATATGGCGCCTGGTTGTCGCTATATTGAATTTTGACTATTACTGTCATGTCTTTATTCACAATATGGCGTCTGGTTGTCGCCACATTGAATTTGTCGCTGTCATGTCTGTGTGACACTCGCGAGATTAAGACAATTCGATTGACGTAGGAATCATCAAAATCGGCCCACGCGTTTGGTGTGTAGAGCGCCACAAAAGAACGAACATACATACATGATAAACACATTACCCTCCTTTGCGTCGCGCAGTCGGGTAATAATTTTCAAACGAGGTGTCACAAAACCCACCTTCCTTATAATTTTTTCCTCCAAATGACGTCATGCTTGTGCGGATGACGTCGCGTCGTAACGGGTACAAGTATCGTTAAAAGTAGTAATAGACGTGTGCCAAATTTGGTTGAAAAATATTCATCCGCACTGTAATTACAATTCAATCATAATAACAAATCGGGAGTAAAGGTACTGGTATTCATGAGAAAACAGCGGAACAGTGTGGATGGATCATTATTAATACTTAAAATAGCGAAATGTGAAATACCTACACACATAAAGACAATTTCTCCATTGGAGATGATACATTTGTTCAATTCTGAATTTTTGAACTGAGTTAACGCTTTCTCCCTTTGGAATGATGTTATTGATATAAAATCATTTAATATATCTGATGTAGAAAATAATCTATTTGACATATTTACTTACTTTTACCAAATATTCATGAAAAAAAACTACAATTCTTGACCATATATAAAAATTTTCTCAATATCTCTAACGTAGAAAATCATTTA
This sequence comes from Gonioctena quinquepunctata, assembly GCA_018342105.1. Taxonomy (NCBI): domain Eukaryota; kingdom Metazoa; phylum Arthropoda; class Insecta; order Coleoptera; family Chrysomelidae; genus Gonioctena; species Gonioctena quinquepunctata. Next base: position 240,804 of record JAFIRS010002105.1, on the reverse strand, counting down.
GTTGAAATATTTTTTTGTTTTACCAAACATTCCAAGTAAGATATTACAGAATTCAGGAAAGGAAACTACTATTACTGAAAGACTCAATATTCATTGTTCCAAGACACTATATAAAGTATTTCTCTATCAAAGTTATGTGCCAAATATTTGTTTCAGGAGAAGTACATTTCTAATTGAATTTTCTTGGATCAACAATTATACATTCTTGAATATAATTGCATTTTACTCTCGAAGGTATTGTTGTCAGACGTTCCATCACGTACGTATTTATGATTATTTAGCATAGGTAGGTAACTATCGCTCCAACCAAATTTGTTGTTCTCGATCCTTTATACCTAGGTACTAATCTCTAACAACACCTTCGATCTACAACAACACTTATTATGAATTCAAAATCATGATTAAGGTATAGCTTATTCCCACAGAACTCAAGTGCCCATAACTTATAAACATAGCAACCAAGATAATTTATAATATGAATTTTGACTATATTTTCACGTTTGGTGCTGAAGAAAGAGTGCAAAAGAGACACTATTGAATGGCTCGATACTTATTATTATATAATTATTGTTGAAAATAGTAAGAATTCAATGTAATTGAGAGACCTCTACTTGAATAATGGACAAATCCAACTTTTGACAACGTCACAAAGTACAAAATTAATATTTGTCTGATAATAATAATTGAAACTCCTATATATATAAATGATGATCCAATCTCAACATACTCCCATCTCTGCAATATTCATTTTGGAAAAGAAGAAAAATCATATTTCCAATAATTATTAGGGCTCGAATCGTTTTTGAATCTTAACTACGCGTCCTGATCTGGTTACCGTCGGCGTCGCCTCTCTTGATGATGAGCCACACTGGTTTTCTTCTCCCTCTTCTTTTGTAGCGAGGATCTGACATCTGGGACGTTTGATTAGTATTGTTATTATTGGAAAGGTTTGGGTCAGTTTTCGAAAAAAAAACGAACAATCCCGACTATCAGCTGCTGATACTTCCAGTGGATGAAGACGTTGTAAGGGGCGAAGTAATTCTCCGGCGCCAGCAATTTCGATTCGAGCTACTCTCTCCCCTTTATCTCTTCGGTGGTAAAGTTCTAAGACTCTCGCTAAAGGCCAATTAGATCTTTTCATATTATCTGCTCCCACAAGAACAATATCCCCAACTTCAATTGCGGACATTTTTCCTTTTCCACAATGTGCCAATTCCCCAAGATATTCTCTCCTAAACCTCTTCCGTAGATTGTCTTTCATGGTTTGAAGGAAACGGTGTCTTCTCAATAGGTAATTCCTATTTACCATATCGAGATCGGGTACTTCATTACTCGGTATATTCTGTAGAAAATGTGCAGGGGTCAATGGAATGAGTTTGTCATTCTCATAAAAATATGTCATTGGTCTAGGATTAATAACATGATTCACAATCACACAAAATTGTCATGAGTTCCTCGTAGGTGATGCAAGCTTTACCTAAATTTCTCTTTTCTCTTTCCTCTTTTGTTATTCTTATTAATCGCTCTCACCATCTTCCCCACCAGGGTGCTGTCGGAGCGTTGAAGATCCACCAGATTCTTCGTACAGAGGAATATGTTACTATCTCTTCCCAATCTATTTTATTCAGGAGATTATTGGCACCTACGAAACATGTTCCATTGTTTGAATAAATTGTCGAAATCCTTCCTTTTCTGGCTATGAATCTTCTCAACGCGAGAATAAAAGCGTCTGTGGAGAGGGACGTGACAAGCTCAAAGTGTACGGCCCTATATATAGCACAAGTGAACAACACGATCCAGGCTTTTCCTCCTTCTTTCAGATATAGTGGTCCAGCATAGTCGACTCCTGAAACTTCAAAAACAGCCCCTTTTATCCTATTTTCAGGTAAAGGAGCAAAAGGTGCCTCGAAAGCTTTCTGATTATGGCGTTTACAAGCGATGCACTTTGATAAAACTCGTCTAACTGTTTTCCTTCCCTTCAGAATTCAAAATTTCCCCCCCAAGATACTCGATAGGGTAGTGATTCCAGCATGTTGTTCCAAACGATGTTGTTCGAGTATAAGTTTATTTACTATTTCATGATTTGAGGGAAGTAGAATAGGGAATTTGAAATAATTTGTATCCTCACGTAACATCAACTTTGTTTCGATTCTCAATATACCTCTGTTATCCTCAAAAACTTGTAAATCATGTATCAGGCCCAAATCAATTTTTCCGAAACTTTCAAGTTGTATAATTTTCAAAAGACGGGTTTCACTCTCTTCTATTTCTTCATAATTCAATTCACCTTTAATTCTTTTTCCTTTATTTTTCACATTATAACTGAACCTCAATATCCATCCAATCATTTTTATAACTTTACCATAACTGGAGAATTTATTGAAATTTTCAGTTATTTTGACTTTTTCGGGTGCCACCATCGAAATAATATTTTTCCTTTTCTCTTTATAGATTTCAGCATCCGATAAATCTATCTCAGAGTGGGGCCAAAATTGGGGTTCATACCGTAACCATTCCGGACCTTGCCACCAATTACTTTCCATCAATTTCTTAGCATTACACCCTCTGGGAACATGATGCCAATCTTCCAGATTACTGATGGTACAGATTTCTTTAACCCTATTTCCCACGAAAGTATTCCAGTTCTCTTTTGTTTTAATCCATGCCAAAACAACCATGGAGTCAGTCCAAAAATATGTTTCAATATTGCTCAGAACATCCACTTTTTTCACAGATTGACATATCCTGGCACTAAGTACAGCCGCTAATAATTCTAATCTCGGTAAAGTAACAATTTTCATGGGTGATATTCTTGACTTCGCCTCAATTAGTTGGATAGACACTTCTCCTCCTAGTTGTGCACGAATAAAAATACAAGTAGCATACGCAAGTTCACTGGCATCACCGAAAACATGTGGGGATGTACTCACTGCATCCTTAAGAGGGAATTCACAGAGGGATCTTGGAATTCCACGAAAACCGAGCCACGATATCTGTTGCAACCATCTCTTGATTTCTTTGATAATATTCCCAGGCAATTCCTTATCCCATCCAAGTCTCTCGTAGCAAAATCTTCGGAATTAAAGTAACTGGACAAGTAAACCCCACAGGATCGAATACCCTTTGAGCGATTGATTATAAACCTCTTTTTGTTAAAGATATATCCTCTAGTTTTGTTGATGAATCAACATCACAAAAAAGTTAATCATTTCGAAAATCCCAAGATGAACCTAACAATGATGTAATATTTTTGTTACAAGTAACATCGGAATTAGCCTGACCAAATGAATGAATCCAGCCTCTCAAATCAAATTGTGCTTCAGACATTATATGCTTTGATTCCATGATGAATTTCTGTAATTCTGACATACTATCAACGCTTGTAACGCAGTTATCCACATAAAAGGATTTTTTCAATTTTTCTGCAGTGTCCCTGAATTCTGATGCTACCTCTCCTGGATGAAATAAAATTGTAGCAGCCAAAAGAAATGCACTGAAAGAAACCCCAAACACTACTCCACAATGTGTATATGTTGTGAATGATGTATTTGTTTGTCTTTCCACCAAAGAAATCGTAAAGAATTACTATCTTTATTCGAAAGACTAATTTGCAAAAAGGCTTTTTTGATATCCGCACTCACACCTATAGATCTTAACCGGAATTGTAAAAGTATGAGGGGAATAAGTTCTATTAGATTGGGGCCTTTTTTGAGGCAATTATTCAAAGAATTCCCTCAGATGTCTTTACTAGAAGCATCAAAAACGGGTCTTATCTTTGTACTTTGTACTAGACTTTGTACTAGACTTTGTACTAGACTCCTTCATTACAGGATGGTGTGGTAAATAATAAATATTTTTGTCAAATTCATCCTCAATAACTTCTTCTATAATCCCTAATTCTAACCATTCCCGAAAAATGTTTTCGTAATCAGTAAAAATATTTGATGCTGATAGTGTTTTCGTGATATTATCTAGTCTTTTTAGTGATGAATTGAAATTATTATGAAGTTTCGGATGTCCTTTGATCCAAGAAAGACATACCTCATATCTACCGTCATGATTTATTGATATTGTTGTTTTAAAATATTCCATAACCTCGGTCTGTATCTCATTTTCATTCTTCACCTGGATTGGAACGTTTATACCCAAAGTATCCAATGACCATAACTCAGAAATAGTAGATTGACTCAAACAAGAAAACGTGATCAAAACGTTGGAGTTACTATATTGCTTTTCTATTACAGTCCAACCCAAACGTGTTTCGAAAGCAACTATATTTTCATCAACTTTTTCAATAGTAAATAACTGACCGATCAAATCTGCACCAAGCAGAAGTGAAATTTCACAAATTTTACTATCAACATCGACAATTTATACATTTGTCATGTTCAAGAACTCAATATATCTCGAGTTCTGCAACCTTGGTACATAATTACAAATTATATCTTGATTCAATACGGTAGCATTGAACTGAAAATAACTATCCAAACTTTGTATAGAAATATCATAAATACCATGGATCTGTGGAGACGACTCAGAACCCCCAAAAACACCCTGTATAATAGTTTCTTCACCTATCTTTGTGGAACCCATTTCTGTGACATGTTTTGTTAATAAATATGACCTCTGAGAAGCGGAGTCCAATAAAGCTCTTACAATTTTTGTTTTATTATTATTGATAAGACGAACAAGAATAGTTTGCAACAATGTCTCATTGGTACTATTAATATAATTACTCGTGAGCACATTCCCAACATCATCAGATACCAACCTACGACCGCTACTGCTATTCTCATTCTCAACTTGTTTGTTCGCTTGCAAATCTGGGCACACGATGGGAAAATGTTTTTTACTGCATATGAGGCATTTGATGAAATTTCAACACTTCTTCATGATATGATTGGGTTTCAAACATCCAAAACAACAATTTTTCTTCAAAATGAAATCTTTTTTCTCTTCGAATGTGAGTTTACGTGCTCTCATACAGTCTTGACTCGAATGTGACTTATCTCAGAATAAACAATTCAGAGTTTTCTTACCAAATTTCTCATGAGATGTGGAAATTGTGGCTGCTATATATAGCTCATTCTGCTCTTTCATCTTACTTGTACTGTATAACTTTCCTTTTTTGTTCTCGGCCTCCCTTCCTGGTTTGACTTTCCTCTGGGTTACTTCCCCTTGTCCAAAACTCGTGCGTGCTATGTTGATTCGTTCCTCACTCTCCACCTCCGCTTTCAAGAAATCTTATAGCAGATTCAAATGATTAGTGGATTTATTTTCTAATTTATCACCTTCTTCTTGCTCATTGATTTGTTCTTCAACAATTGAAGTTCTGTATCTTTCCCAAACTTTGAGTACACCTTCTGTCAGCGCAGATTCAACTAGAGGGTAGAGCATTGCTGCATACTCATCACAAGTTACGCCTAAAGACTCTAGAGCTCTGAGTTGTGTCTTTAGTTCATCAAATAAACTGGATAATGACATACCTGGTTTATTTTTCATGGATTGTTTCAGTACGAGGTTCAATAGTTCTCTTACATTGCAAACCTGCTATTCAACTGTTTGATGGCTTTTCCATAATTATCTTCAGACGGTGGACAACTTTCGACAAATTCCCGTGCTACGCTTCCGAATTCAGTGGCCTGTATTGAGTATTAAAACTTATCTTTCCCGTCGATATCCTCATCCTCGTCAATTTTCTTGAACTAACCCCAAAAACCGATCCAATTCTTAACGTCACCATCAAATTTCTTCAACTCCAGTTTGGGTAGTCGAAAGTGTCTACTCGAATTGACTTCTCCTGTAGAACTGGAACTGGAAACGTCTACTGCTTTCACTTCATTCAGGAAATAATAACTTTCGGACTTATATTTGATGAGTTGATCTCTGCAGGCTTCGACAGTCTCACATTCTTGTTCAAATACTTCATCTTGAATATCACCACTGAAGGAAAATATTGCATCATGAACCTTCTCATCCAAGGCGAAAAGACGATCACCTTTGTCTTCTAATTGATTCAGGCGAGCTGTAACATCTTCCCTTCTAACTTGTTTATCCTTCAACATACTTTTCAATTCCTCGCAAGTCTTGTTGAAGTTTCGTCTGAGCTGGTCCCTTTCTTCCTTTAGGAGATTGAAATTCCACATTTTCCGTCCTGTCACGGTCGCCCAATGTTGAAAATAGTTAGAATTCAATGTAATTGGGGGACCTTTACTTGAATAATGGACGCATCCAACTTTGAAAAATCGCTATATTTTGACAACGTCACAAAGTACAAAATTAATATATGTCTAATAATAATAATTGAAATATATATATATATTTATATAAATCTATATATAAAGGGTGATTCAACCTCAACAATTATCATACTATTTCGAGTTCGTGGGATAATGAAGCATAAGGTCTTTTTGAACAAACTGCAATTTCAATTACGCAAGTCGGCATTGTATCCCAAGTCGCTCACCCATTGGGATGTTGGACGTTGCACCTGTTGATCAGATCACAGATCACACTGCCGAGTTCCGCACCAGTCGCATCCCTGTTCGGAATGCAGTTAACAGTTATTAGTAAATAAATAGTTAAGTTCAGGCAAACGGTTCAAAGTATTATTGGTACGTATTGACGATATGGAAAAAAACTCAGGGGATGGGTGATCTCTAAAGAGATTATCAATAATTTTAAAGGTAAGTGTAGGACATAATATCAAGAAAAGGTTATTTCTATAACCTGTTTCAGCCCCAGTTCATGACGATTGCGGAGATACTACTAATATACAACTAGGTATGCACGAAAATTCCGAACATAAAATTGGTAAGCAAACGTAAAAACAACACACGCGAAATGAGTCAACATGTTTATGGTGTACGTTTTAAAAAAAAAGTTTAGTTTGAGAATTGTTGAAAAAAAATCATTCTATAAATGTTTTCCATGCAATGGATTTATTCTACCTTCTATATTTGGGGTCCTTATCACTGTGAAGTTCTCGAATGGAGAGGCATTTTTTTATTACAAGTAAATCTGGTATCTCAAATCAAGCAAATACTCTTCCTATTCAATTAAAAGAAATATTTTCTCATCTTATCACAGTGTAGTTTTCAAATGAAAAGTAATATTTTCAATGCAAGTAATTTTGATATCTGAAATCAAGCAAATGAAAGTTATCTTATTCAGCAATATGGTAGTTTCAATTGAAACAAATATCTCATTATCCCATCACGATGAGGTTCTCGAACGAAGAGGGCTATATCTCAATTCAATAATATGTTTTTATCCGTCCAATCTTTTGGTATGAAATGAGCTATAGCTAATAATAAGAATTTGTGCGATTTGATTCAAGAGAAGTACTTTTCAAATTAAGATTATGATTGTCTTGATTACCTTAGTAACATGTGTTTTTTATTTGAAGTAACGTTGGTTCACTCATACAGAGAATATATATTTTTTATAATTCAAGCAATCTTTACGCTTGATGAGGGAGTACTGAATTGGAAATTGAAAATTCTTAGATCGAGCAATCGTTTATTTCAGTATATATGAACAAGCCATACTCTTGATTCGGAGCATATTCCATCAGAGAAAGAAGACCTTTATATGTGTGTATAATTCTGTTCTAATATTATCCTAGATGAAAATATTTTCAACCTATTATGCTGGCAACATTTCCATTTCCGCATATAACAAATAGAGACAACTCACCCGAATGATTGCCCCTTCAACATTACCTGAAACAAAAAATAATATGCATTACTATTCGAAGTATGTTGGGTATTTATTTAGTTATAAAATTTCCATTCGTTCTCTCTATAAGTGGAAATAGATAGATCGATAATTTCCACGGCTATCTGAATATAAAACCAAACGACCTAGTTTTCCATCAGAGATTGAAAATAATGAGTATTTTCATTGATGTATTGAAAAGCATCATTCAGCAGAATAACGGGACCATAATGAGGGCTTTGAAAGAAATAGTCATGAAATATTAATAACTTCAATTTGTTCAGTGGATATGTTTGCTGCCAGCACTTCCACTCGTCAGCTGAACCCATTACCCATTAAACTTAAATCGACCTCCAATGTACGTATAATTATATTGACATTAAGGTAAATGTATCACAAATGGTATATGGAGCGATAACATAATTATACATTTACTACCCATATTGAATGTACCACTAAATGGGGCGAAATGACAGAGTTTCCTAGAATATAGCGTCGGCTTCACGAGCAATCCACCTAACTCCAAAATCAGCGATTTTACAGGAGGAACAAGAAAGTTTCGTAATTGATTAATATCCAACAATGAAATTCAAATCAATTATATGTCATACATTCCAAATATGTCGACGCTGTGCAGTAATAGATATTAGTGAATTTTTTTAAATTACATCAATAAGGGAGTTACAGCAATTGCCAAAAATTTGAGATAGAGTTACGTACATTTCCGAGAGTTTTTATTATTGCTAAGCAATGAATAAATAAGTAGCTTGAATAGAAACTTCAAAAACTAAAAAAAAAAATTCTGAATGTTCAAAATGGTTCAAAATTGTTGAATGGAATCCTTGTTGGATTCCAAACACATTTTATCAATAATTTTTTTTGATATGTTGTCAATTTTACCCATTTTTCGGCATCACAGCAACTTTTTTTAAAAATCCCGCCAAATCTGGAGTTACGTGATGTAAGTCGCAACGGATTTTTCACTTGTCAGACATGCAGAAACAAAACGTGAACAGAGTTTTTCCGAAATTTCAATAGCAATTTTTTTTCCCATATTTTGCCAACTTTATGACGGACACTGTTTAACTTGTCCAGAAATGCAATAATCATTTTCATGCATTTCCGACAACTTTATCGTAAATGTAAATAATCTTTTTTTCGTAATATACTGAAACCAGTGACATGTCCCTTGTGATACCCTGATTCCAATTCAGTAAACCAACTGCATATATGCCCAGTCAAATCATCGTATGACATAAATGGTTCATCAGCAATCGTTAAACATTCCATCGATATACTCGTACGCACCACTCGTGATCCATACTATCCATGCCTCCAATCTCTCAATTATTCGATAATTCACTTTTGTTCGTCACAGGCTCCATTCAAATTGAATGCGATCTACATTTTCACTTCAACTCATCAATATCCGATGAATCCGCTTTCGCTTTTTCAATTTTTTACGATTCGAATTCAGGGGCTGAAGCGACAGATTGCACGATTGTTCCGAATGGAATGTAATCAATTCAATCAAATTTGCTATGCAGGATAACTTTCGCACAAAAAATATTTATATGTACAAGCAAGGAAATGTATTTATAAAATATCCAACGTAGAGAGAAAAGGGAAAATATATCATTTGTATGTGAACAGACTGGATGACTACCGTAAACCTATTAGAGATATGAAGAAAGTGAATTGGTTCTTTTTTCAGTCATATCTCAAATAATCGCCAAAAATATGCGTGATATCGATAGAAACACAACGTGCCTCCGGCATCTACGTAATCATTCATATTGGAATGGATTATACAGAGTATGCTTACTCTCGTTTTGGACTTTTATCATGCTAATGGATTCGAATATTTTTTGAAACGTTTCGATTGCTTATATCTGCAATCGTCTTCAGGTAAATACTGATAAGATCAGGTGCTACTGACTATTTTATATGTCTGTCGGTGCACGTGTGAGTTTCCTGCGAATTTTTCAATATAGTTTCGGCGAATTTTTCAATATAGAACATATAGTAAAGCGTCCTATGGATCAGATAATACAATTATTTACCCCACCGAATTTTTTAATGACGTGTCTGTTAGCTATGATTGTCACCGTATCAGAATATTCCGATCAGCTGTCACTTAAGTTCATTGTTCACTAAACTTTTGAATATTTAGTTGATTATTATTTCGTGATAATTTTATAAAACCAAATATGGAAGCTTCAACCTCAGGTAAGTGGCGATAATTCTGCTACTTGAATGTTTTTATTTAAAATTAGTAGGTCAATAATACATTTATAAATTAGATGTTAGAAGTGTTGAAATTTTTGCAACTCACGCATATATTTATAATGTATTTATTTATTTATCCCAAACAGACCAATCGGTCTAATCACAATAGATATGAGAAATAATAATTTAAATCAACTTATATGGTACTCAAACTTTATCTGATATTGAATTTACATTATAAAATGGATTGAACGTGAAAAGGAAAGAATTGTTTAGGAATGGCTGATCTGATTTGTTTGATTAATATAAGAAAAGAATGAGTTGGGTTATCGGATTGTTCCTAAACTTTGTAATATTGAATTAAAGAAGATGAGAATACCCTGAAATCGATAAAAAAGTCGATGTTTCCTAAGGTGGCCGCATCATTCGATATTGATAGAATGTTTGTGATTGGTGATCGTTTGCTGGCTGAGGAAACAGGCATATGAAAAAGACTATTTGGTCTGAGTGACCTTCCCTGAATTCTGAACGTAATTAATGACAATAGACCTGAATTATCGATATAGTTATTCAGTTATTCATAGCAAAATATGCCAGCGTTTTTTTGCCTTCTGCAGGCAAGACTTGACAACTTGAATTCTTGTCTGAGGTGTACTGTTCTGACAATGCGATAATCAGGAAAGGTATTATACTTTTTATAATATAAACTGTTTCTAACAGTGATATATTGTTGAGAGTTTGCGGGTTCAAAACTACACTTGCAAACTCCATCTTAGGTTTTACAAGATCAGAATACAAGACAATGAGTGTGCTTGGATTGAAAAAGTGTCGAGATAGCCTTTTAATGAATCCGAGCATTTCCTGAGCCTGACCTCTCACAGTCTTGGTGTGATGGGAGAAATTATGTTCATTGTTATAATGGACTCCAAAGTCTTTCGTATGGGATACTTTTTGAAGAGCTAATCCATCTATTTTGTAGATGAAAGATATTTTATCGTTGAACGACATTGTTGTACATTTTGTTATATTCAAGAACAGTTTATTTCTCACTGTCCATTCATGTACATTTTGTTATATTCAAGAACAGTTTATTTCTCACTGTCCATTCATGTACTATATCTATATCTTCCTGTACAGACACACAATCATCAATACTATATATACTTCTAAACATTTTCATATCATCTGCGAAAAGCAGTACTTTGCAATGTTTCATGTTATCATGCTATTCGTTGATAAATAGCAGGGAAAGTAACGGTACCAAATTGGAGCCTTGTGGTACCCCTGAGAAAGCCAAATAAAAAAAAGGAAATTTAGATTTTAGTCTCACAGAGAAAGAGAAAACCGAACTGACGCAATTTCCTAAAGAGTGTGTCGTGATCGACCAAGTCGAACGCTTTTTGAAAATCGGTGTAAATTACGTCAGTGTGGCTGTTCACAATCATATTAGATGTTACTTCATGACAAAAAGTTAAGAGGTTGGTATTTATTGACTTTTTTTCAACGAATCCATGTTGGTTGGCATTTACAAATTTTTCAACGTGGGTCCACACTTTATCATAAATAATTTGTTCAAGGATTTTAAACACCGCTGAAAGAATACTTATCGGTCTGTAATTCGTGATTTTTGATTCGTGGATGGGAATGACAATAACTTTTTTCTCGATACCAGGTAGAGTGCACGTTTTTATCGCAAGGTTATAAATGTGATTTGAGCCAGTCAGCTGTTTCTTCAATTATATTCAGAGGGATTTGATCCAGGTCAGAGGATTTTTTGGTTATCAGTTTTCCTGCGGCTCTTTTAAAATCTAATTCTGATACTACATTCAGCTGTAATATTTTATCAGTGATAGCTACTTGATCACCGACTTCATTCAGGAGATATCGAGAGGGTTTGTTGCTATAGATTGAGTTGAGGAAGTTTCCAAATTCTTCCGGAACGATGTCATCGTTCAAAATATTACCTACCATTCCTTGGAAAAACACGTCATTTTGATCTTTCTTTGAATCACTTACGTAAATCCAAAGCAATCCTGAATTATTTGAAATGTTTCTTCAGCCTCGCTATTGAACTCTTCAAATGCCTGAGATATTAATTTTTCGAATTTCTACGAGCTTCTATGTATCTAGGATTGTTTTCCGGACTTACACTACGAATTTCATGTAATTTATTTTTTAGTTTTACACTTCCCCTGATTTCGCGTGTGAACCATACTGGATAATTTTTGTTATTTCTCCTAATTATTGTTTTCGGTACAACTGAGTCAAGAATGTAATAAAATATTTTATAGTATTTCCAGTTAGCATGCATTATTAGTTGGGTTAATCGATCGAAATTTTGGAACTTTTGTTATGGAGCTCCACCAGATACTGCTTTCATTTTATATTCAATCGAAAGCCTGAGGAGTCCTCTTTGAAATATGCTTTCCTTTTTTATGTTTTAACTCAATAGAATATTAATTGTATGAGTAGTTTTGATGCATAACGGTAATTCAACGTAGCCCGCCCGGGGTTCATACAACTAGCTTGTTTATATTTCCTTTGTTCAATTAATTTGTTTGTGGAGAAAGTTGAATGGAATCAAAGATAAAGTGTTTGATAATAATAATAATTAGTAGCCTCAAATGTGTCCCAAAAAATATTTTAAATTTGAATCCCAACATGCGGTGTAACAAAGATTCAAATGTGTTTTCAATTGAATAGAAGGAACTGAGTGAGGTCTACAGTTCACAGAACTGAAAGGTGTTTCTTACAAGCTTTTATTCAACTTGCTTCGTTCGTATATCATTCTATCCGGTTCAAAATTTGTAATCAATTTTTGAAGCACTTGCCGACATATGATTGAGCTGAAATTTGGCAGGTGTACATAACTCCGGTGACAATGCATTATGAAATTTTTGTTAGAGAAAAAAACAAAATGGCGGCTCTAAGATGGCGAACTAGTTTTGTGATTATGGTCCGATTTGATTCAAAATTGATATAGGGGGGTTTCGGGGTTTAAAAAAAGGCCAAATGGCGGACGAGATTCAGGTTTATGGTCCGATTCGATTCAAACTTGGTATGTGGGGGTTTTCAGGATCGAAGATTATTAACTCTCCTTCAAAATTCATAAAATCAAAATGGTGGCTCCAAGATGGCCGATGGTCTCTGTGTTTATGGCCCGATTCTTTTCAAATTGGTATAGGGGGGTTTTCGGGGTCGGAGATTATGAATTTAGTCAAAGATTATTGATTTTCAGTTAAAAGTCCTAAATTGAAGATGGCAACTCCAAGATGGCGTATGAGTTAATCTTTAGATGGTCTCCTCATTGCAGGACTAGATAGCTCAGAACTGACAGTAAAAAAGGCCTCATAATAACGATGCTTTAACAAAAATGCATAGATTAAGTACTGAAGAGCACAAAATAAAATAATCAATAGAAAACCTTTTTAAAGACAAGCTTTCCTTCAAATACACTAAAAAGTGAAAAATAATCGCTTTGGATGTGTGACGTAGGTTATTCCGTGAGTTATAGATTCAGAAGCTTGTTGCTCCTGTATTCGAACTGAAAACTTTGCGCGATAAGGTTTTGAATCTATAACTCACGGAATAACCTACGTCACACAACCAAAGCAATTGTTTCTAGTGCATTTGAATAAAAGCTTGTCTTCAAATAGGTTTTTCATTAATTATTCCATTTTCTTTCTCCTTTCAGGTTTTCCCACCACTCACCTTGATCTTGTTAACATCATGGAGAGGTGTGAGAGCAGGAGTCTCGAACACCAGTTCCAATATTTGGCATCGGAATTACCTATATTATTGAGTAATGAAAAGAATAGCGAAACATTTACATTATTTAAATCGAATACAAATTCCGATGGATCAAGGCTTCCCGTACATATGACGTTTAATCGCGAGAAACAAGGAATGGCTAGAGACAAATTACTGATTTCATCCCCAAGCCAATAGAACTCCATCAAGTCGTGGTCGCGGTCGGCCAGAGAAGGATTTCGAATCTAGTTCTGAAAGATAAAAGATACTCGAAACCCAAGTATTGCGAGAGATTACATCTGGAGCTTTACTGAGCTTTGCCGGTCAAATGAATTCAAGGTATGAAGGTGAATCTGAAGTTCATCAAGTAATAAAAGAGATCACAACAACAACCTCAACAAGAGCAGAAAAATATGAGGCTGAATACCCACAATGAGCTCCAAGTCAGAATGTGCTATTTCAGGAGAAGATGCTTTTGCCGTGTTAATTAGTGGAAAATCGAGGTACCAATATGACGTAGTCGGGACAAGTTCTCCGGGTAGATTTCCATCGAACAAGGTGGTACAAGGTGCAAAACAAAAATGTTACCCCGAAAATATCCAAGCGACCGAAAAATCAGTAGAAGTACCTTTACAGGATCTACCAAACAACATTGTTCAAAGATAACTGCAAAAAGTTGCAGCTACTCATGTTGCATACTCAGAGTTATATCAACTTTGTTTGTTCACAAAATGAGGTTTAAATGTTTCATAGCTCCCACAAGCAAGCCTTCCATGGTACTGAAGCCAGCGATTCTGCTGTATTTATTACATGTATGGTTCCAATTTGGTTGTCATGTGAAAAAGTTGATATGGCAAAATCGGAGTCCAGCTTTGACTGTATACCATCGACCAATAAAAATGGAATTTGTTGAATAATCCACACAACTTTCAGTTGCAGGAAAAACTAGAGTAGTTGATGAAATGAATGCTTTTCAGAATTCAACAGTAATAGTGGAAAATACAAATTTTACGTTGTCCCACAAATTGATTTTTTCCATGATTGATGGGAATGTTTGTAATGCGCTCACGGATACATCTTCAATAATTTTTTTTTCTTATGTGGCACAACATAAAAAATGTTTAATATAATTGAAGACATGATTAGTACAAGCGTAAACACTGAGAACTTGGAATTCGGTTTGTCAGTATTGCATGGATGGATTCGCAGTTTTGAGTTTTTGAGATATTTGCAAAAAACCAAACCCCCTTTTTTTCAATCAATTGTTTATAACTTTCACAATTTTTGCGAGAGGGGTTTAATCTACATGCCATTCCGAATCGAATAACACCTTGTTCATATTTTTACGAGACTGTTGAAAAATGTTTACCAAAAAAGCACTTGTTGACTAGACTATAAGACACGATGTACAGGACATTGGCCGGTAATAAAAGCATGACAATTCCAATCAAATGCGAAATGTGAAAAATGTATATCAGTAATTACTTGATTCAAACATTTTTAAGTCATTTTTTTTCAAAAGTCCATCTTATCTCAAAGTGGAATGGACTAAAAAACTCTTAATCTTTCCCCACAATGTTTATTTTCCTCTAAAATAGGGATGATACATGTTTTGGACCTATAAAGGTACATCATCAGCCAAAAACCGGAGATCAATATTATAAAGAAATAGGAGGCTTACATCAATGTATGGATTAATGTAAAAATAAAAAATAAATTAAGCCAAATATGAGTGTGTTACTCACATGGAATTCGAAAGTGAAATCTAGCAAGAAGTTCAAAATATTATTAAAAACGTTGAGAGTGTTTCACATTTATTATGACAAGGATCACACTGAATATAAAAATATAAAAAAAAGTGCAAGTACACCACGAAAAACACAAAGGCATATCGGATGCCGTGTAATCAATGAACAGTTCGACCTATCAGCAGGCAACTGTCTGTATGCATGACTCACAGAAACATTTGATAAATATCGACGGGATGATTAAATATGAAATACCTGACATCTGAACGTACATTTTGGAAGAGGGGATATAAAACAGAAGTAGAAAGCGATATTTTCAAATGAAGGTGACACCTAGCTGAGAAGGTCGAAATGACTAGGAAGGAACCAAATTCAACATACTGTAAATTTGATGAAATAAAGTTGGAAATTAGAAAATAGCGTATTTTATTCATTGAAAACATAGGAATTGAAGGAACTAATAGGATAATAATGAACTTTGAAAGTGACATATTCATACTGATGGAGAAGTTGATTCCAAGAACTTCAAGAAGATCAAGTTAATTGCTTTTATCACAAAATGGGGTGAAAATTAGGTGTGACAAGTGTGAAGCGTGGAAGCTGCATATTCACAAACATGCAGACATCAACTCCCTACTTCCATTCTTCACTAGTCCGATGTCATATGATCATTCCAATAAGGAGCTCAATACCATCAAACAAATAACTTTCAACAACGGC
Organism: Gonioctena quinquepunctata; assembly: GCA_018342105.1. Taxonomy (NCBI): domain Eukaryota; kingdom Metazoa; phylum Arthropoda; class Insecta; order Coleoptera; family Chrysomelidae; genus Gonioctena; species Gonioctena quinquepunctata. The sequence continues at coordinate 224,638 of JAFIRS010002105.1, read as the reverse complement.
TAGTCTCCACAATTCCTGAACAGACTTTATGACCGTCACATGACCAAATCTTCAAACCGTCCTATTATTTCTCCTCTTTCTGGTAGATTCAAAAATTCCTCATTCACTTCACTTCTTTTCCTAGGCAAAGTTGTTAGTCTCACACGTTCGTGAAAAAAGCAATAAACTCAATCTTCTTGAAATCAACTCCTCCATCACTAGGTAATAATGATGTTACTTCTTTGAATGAACAGATCAATTTTGAATGTATTAGTCTCTTCAACTCCAGGTTTTCAATGAATAAATAACCCTATTTTCTAATTTCCAACTTTATTCTATCAATTTTTACAGTATGCCACCTGTTGAATTTGGATATTATTTAGGTTCTTCACCAGTGATTTTGACGTTATCAGCTAGGTGTCACCTTCATTTTGAAAAAATCGCTTTCTACTTTTGTTTTATATCCTCCCTTTCAAAATTTACGTTCAGATGTCAGGTATTTTATATTCAATAACAACAAATCATCTCGTCGATATTCATCAAATGTTTCTGTCATTCATGCATACAGTTGCTCGCTGATTGGGAATTCAAAATAACAGATACTGCCTCTAGTGTCGATTTTTGAAACTATACATAAGTACATTGTTTATTTTTCGAAACATCAATGTTTATATGATTTTAGCCATTGCATACGTGAAACTTGTCGAATCTCTTGTGATTGTTGACATTGTTGAATACCTCAATGTGACTTGGATGGGCAAAACTAGCTCGTTGTATTGGAATAAGTTTTCATCATTCTCCGTGAGAAAATGAACGTAACGATCTGGTGTAAACTAATCTGAAATTGATTGAGTCTATAGACAGAAGACAGGCTCTTGGGATCTTGAAGAAGAAAATAGTTCCGCAATAAGAAACAGAAATCTGTATTATTCTTGATAGCCAGCCATAATTTTATTGAAAATTAAAAATGTTTTATTCCTCGAAACAGCTGACTATAAAAACGTATACCGACATCCGATGGATAAACCTGCAAAGTCCCATACGGTGCTTTGTTGCAAAATGGATCGATAATAACCACTTCATTCGAACTGACTACCTGTAGACAGGTTTCGAGGTATCTACCCCTCATCAGTACAGGGTGGGTCAAGCACACAATGAATAATGTCTGCGTTTCCTGATTGAAACTATGAATGTCAATCTTTTTCAAAATATTTGCTGGTATCGAATTAGCAGAATAGAGCTAACGCCATCCCAACACAATTAGGGCAACTGAAACATTACCAACATTTAATGTCATCCTGAATCCCAGGATAGAAATATCTACAATGAGAGACAGAAATCTGTAACATTCTTGACAAATAGCCATAATTTCATTAAAAATGAAAAATGTGTTATTCCTCATGGCCACTGACTACAAAAACTTATACAATAGGTGTATGTTGGTCGTATATCCATAAAAAAACAACTACTTATCTGATAAATGCATCGATGGACGTTGAATGACATCCGATGGATAAACGTGCAAAGTCCTATAGGGTACTTTGAAGCCTGAGTGAAGTGGTCAATATTGATCCATTTCGCAACAAACATTTGCAAAGTACCTTGTGGGACTTTGCACGTATATTCATCGGATGTAATTCATCATCAGTCGAGGCTTTAGCCAGGGAAGTAGTTGTTTTCTTATGGATATACGAGCAACATACACCTATTGTATATGTTTTTGTAGTCAGCTGTCTTGAGGAATAAGACTTTTTTCATTTTTAATAAATACAATTCCTTCCCAAAATCTTTCTGTTTCGTCTGTGGCTACAAGAAAAGTGAAAAGGAAAGCCTTTAAAGAGAGTCCAGAAGAAAGCAAAGAGAGAAAACAGAGTTATTATCCAGCATACCAAACATTATTCATACAGTATGGAAAAAAGTTACTTTATATATGTATATCTAGGTGATGAAGACACATTTTTACAACATTTTGTTTGTTATAGATGAAATTTTGAAAATAACTTTTATTTATTGGTTTCATTTCAATTCGAACGTTTACAAATAGTGTGTAACATTTTTTCAAAATGACTTCACTTAGCTGTCCAGAAACTTCGGAATTTTTTTTTGCAAGTAGATTAGAACATACTTTGTCTTCTTCAAATTAAGTTTTCGCAAATGATTTTGTCTTAAGATTTAAATACACCACTTCACTTGAGTCTGGAAATGAAAAACATTACACAAATAAAACTGGAAACGAATACAAAATGAAAATATTTTAAGAAAAACTCAAGACAAGTGTATAACCTGCAAGGAATCAGACAAACAATGTACTTATGTCTGGTTTGCATTCTGGCCAGTCTGGCGCTGGCATCTAATTTTGAATTCCCAATAGGTCGGATTGTTTATTGATGACACGGTATCTGACATGCCTTTGTGTTTTTACTGTTGTACTTGCACTCGTTTTTTATATTATTATATTCAGTGTGATCCTCGTCATAACAAATATGGAAGACTTCCAACGTTTTAATTAACATTTTAAAACAATTTACTTTGTTTTACTTTCGAATACCATGTGAGTAATAAACATATAATTGTCTGAATTTTAATTTTTAATTTTTATATTAATCCATACATCATGATGTAACCCCCTCCTCTTTTAGAATATTGGTCCCTGGTTTTTGGCTGATAATGATCCTTCATAGGTCCGAAACATATACCATCCCTAATTGATAGGGGAATAAACATTGTGGGGTATGATTGAAAATTGGAACATTTTCATGTATACTAAGAGTTTTTGTGAAGATATTGAATTATTGATGATGGACATTTTTAATACATAGGGTCTCCGTAGTCACACATGTGTACAATGTTGAGTTTTTCTGAAGAAAAACAAATTAAAATCCTTTTAATATTTTTGAAGGCTTCTTAGACCTCGAGTCATATTTTTTCATTATTACAATTTGCGGCTGAAAGAGTCGATACTATCTCAGATGTGAGGTTAATAGTCATTTGGGTTATGGAAGAATGTGGACCCATAACACTACAATACTAGAAATTATATCACTGATATGAATTGCAGAGAGATAAATTCATCTGCAATTCATATGGAATCGATCCTTCATATGGAATAGATGAATGAAGTTACATACGATTTCCCATAATGATTCATCTCAAAGAGCTGATATGCTATGAAGTTGTAGAAGATCTCATCAAATTGGGAATAATACCCCAGAAACGATTGTAAACGGTATATTTTCGAAGAGAAGCAAATGCAACAAAGAATGAGCCATACCATATTGCAATAATTGAAGCAGAATACGATTCAAATCACCTTTCGAAGGCTCCTACTGTGAATTTGTCCACTTTCATAAAGGAGTCTGAAGGTACTTGGAGACATGGGGTGAGAATTCAAGTAGACAATCGACGAATTTAAATAGATTTTCAATCACATTCTGAGGTTGTAGCACTCGTGCTTTTTCTCGATTATGACGATATCGTCATCAAAATGAATGGCCATGCCTGATGAGCTTTGTTTGGGTCAAAACTGATATAAATTCAACTATAATGGACCTCAAAGTGACTTCGAGAAAACTTCAATAATGATAGATGTATAAATTAGAGAATTAATGGACTCAAAATTAAACTTTGTAGGACTTCTTTGGCGATTATCGATATTTTTTTTCTTGACGTTTATATACCTAACTGATACTTGCTCGTAGAAAAACTGAGGGATTCACCAGATATTTGTCAATATCTGAGTTTGGAGTGGAAGTCGTGGTCAAAAGTGTTGAAGGCTCTTATGAAAACTGAAGGAATCTTAGCAATAACCATGCTGTTATCCCATTCATGCAGAATATCGTGTAGGATCTGGCTGAGAGCTGTTGCACTAGTGTGATCAGTCTCAAAGCAGAAATGATGAAGCTCTTGTAAGACGATTCTCTCTAAGATTTTGCTGATGGTTTGGAGATCGATGAAAGCTCTAGGAATGGGTATTTTAGGTTGAGGACAAATGATAGCGACTTGCATCTGCGTCTCCTTGCATCCTTCCTTTAATTATTTTAGATTTGCATGGAAGTTTCTATGATAAAACCCATGACAAGGAATTGATTCTGGAGCCGGGCCTAACGAGCCACCTTAATTCAAAATGGGACTTCAGGAACTTTCCGATCCCGATATCTTACTTTTTCAAATTTGAAATCACAAAAACAGAATAGCGGTGTTTAATACAATTAAAGTCCTTTGATGAACACATAACTTTTGTTGTCCCTGTATATATATATGAGGTATGCTCATTTTTGCATTTATAGATATCAGTGTATTCCTTCCCTACTGAGTTGAAAGTATCTTCATTTTTAGAATCTGAAAAAAGCAGCAGGTAGATTGATAATGAACAATGTCAAAATGTCACATTTCTTGTTTAATTGTGCTATAAACTTTTTCTGATGACCGCGATAATTTTTTTCTAATTTTTCAATTTGAAACACTTCCAAGAGGTGGTATTCATATGGAATTTACCAATCACAAATACAGAACACCAAATTCAGGAACATTGAGAACGCGCAGATGCATTTTAAATTTGACACTACAATGTATGTTATCCTTAAAACTAACCAACATCATCTCCCGAGCAACCCCCATAAACTTTCCCCCTCTAACATCCTCTCATTTCGTTTTTACCCCACGATTACAAGCTTGCCGTCATCGAAAATTGAACGAGCAGCTTGCACGGTAAGATTTACGTCGTCTTCGCGACTTTTCCCTCATTTCTGAAAATTTAAATTTCATCAGAGGCGGCTGTGCGGTTATACACTACATCAAGATCCAGAATCCAGATTAAGGATATGGTGGCTGCGGTTCGGAAAGCCACTTCATAAGTTTTTCTATTTGGAACGGTAGCTTAACTGATGCCCGAACTTCTTTTTTGTGGCCGTTTATTCAGATCGTGTTTTCATCCTTGCGGAATTTATGGCAGGATTATTTGCGGAAATGGTGCGATACTCTAACTATTGCTTTCTCTGCGAGGCGAGATTTTTTTAATGTCATGTGGAATTGGAGTCCTGCCGTGTATTGACAAAATGGAAATTATTGAAGTGGACGTGAATCGAGTGAATTTTCCACATGCTGTCGTATTGCTTTCATCGTTTCGAAACTTTCACGGGAATCACGGAAATGGGATTCTCGTTTTAGCGTAGAAAAAAGTTTTTGAATATGCATAGTTTCGATAAATGTGGTTTCTCGAATCACCTTCTTTGCACTAGTGGAATTCGAGTTGGCGTAGACTAGTCATGAAAATCTTCACGTGAACTATGGAGTGGATGGATTCTTGATTCATTTCATTCGGGTTTGCAGACATTTATTATTTTTCATTTAGTACTTCATTCAACAGCCGAAGCCATCTACAGAATATGAAATATACATTCAAGAAAGGTTAATTATTACGTTAAGAATTCATTTGACTTTGTCGATGAGAGGAAGGATGTTATCGTACCAGATGACTTTATTCTAATATCAAGGGATGTACTTTCCCTATTCACAAACATACCAATAGATCTGGTAGTTAGTCTCATAAATGAAAAATGGCATCCGATCAAACCACACACCACTATTCCGTTAGAGGAAACTTTGCATTATTCCAGATCGTGACGAACAACAGCCATTTCAACTTTAATGAAGTCTTTTATAAACAGATTTTTGGCTTAGGAATGGAAAAATTTGTTCATCACCAATTTGCTCGGATATTGTTATGTCCGACTTACAGAACAAATGTCTAGCTCAATGTGAATTTCCTATCGTCGTTTTCGACAAATATGTCGATGATATAGTTTTATGTATGGAAAAAGAGAACGTAGACAGTATACTAACAACATTCAACGAATACCACCCCAGACTTCAGTTCACAGTAGGAATAGAAAAAAATGATAGGATCGCTTTTCTGGATGTCTTACTGATTAGGCAGAACAATACAATTATAACTGATTGGTACCATAAGCCATCATACTCTGAAAGATTTATTAACTACCACTCCGTTCATCCTATGACACGAAAAATAAACACCATCACTGATCTTAAACACAGAGCTACACACTTAGCAGATGAGAACTTTAGAAGCCACAATCTTAAACTTATTGGAACGATGCTACTTAAGAACTGCTACCCTAAATCCTGGACTAAAAAATTAGTATATTCTGACATAACGAATACACATAAAGAAAAGATACCATTGAACATCAAATATTCCAAATAACCGCACGTGGCAGGTCTACCACCTCAACTTCGCGAGGTTTTAGAAAATAAAAATCTCAAAGTTAGCATGAAATGTGAAAACACAGTCAAAAAACATTTTTTCACAGAATTCGAAACTAAGACACCAAAAGAACTAAAATCCAATATTATCTATAAAATACCATGTGCTGAGTGTGAGAAGGTGTATATAGGACAAACGGGGAGGTATCTAAAGCAGAGGCTGACTGAACACATGAGAGATTGTAAAAATATACACAACCCGCTCAAAACTATCAAAAATCTCACTAGTCTGGCAGAGCATTGTAAATCATCAATTCATAGTTTCAACTTTAATTCAGCCAGTATTATAGGATAACAGACGATTTAAAAAAAAACCTTTCGAACGAAATGATCGAAATAACAAAACATGGAACAAAATGTGTTAACAAAAAGTCCGATATTGAAAATCTACACACCTCATATTTCAATCTAATAGAAAAAACCAAACATTAATCCTGGACCTTTATTGAACAGCTTTTTCCGATTCCAATACTCATTTCTTTCATGAACCTTTTTTACATTATGAAAACACGATTCGCCGACAGGTGCTCCTTTACTTCATGTCTGTAATAACGTCTTTCATGAACCTGAATATCTATTCATATTTTATGTCGAAATTATTTATTTCACCCTTTTCAAACTCGGAAAGCCATATTGAATGTGAGTACTCATCATTGTTGTTTTCTGTAATGTGTTTTCATTTTCATTAATATTTTTAACGGTGTTATTTTACTTAATTTATTCTGTTTTTTACCAAAAAAAAACACATTCTAGAATCTTATTTCAATTGTATGTTTTTATTTTTGTACTTCAGAGACTTGAGAATGAAATAATGAAGTTTCGAAACGTCGACTAGTTGAAAATTGGTTTTCTTCAACATTTCGACCGAATTCCCGCAAACCCAACGATTGAAAGGTTAATTGTAATGTTCAGATATATGAAAAATTCAAGTTAGCAGTGATCAAGCCAATTTATAACAAAGGAGATTAAAATCTCCCGGTCAATTATATACCAATCTCGTTGATCACCACTTTTGCAAAAATATTTGAGAAAGCCATGGAACAGAGGCTATTGAATTATTCAAATAAGTTCAAATTATTGTCCGACAAACAATTTGGTTTCAGAGATGAAAAATCTACAAATGACGCCATTAGTCATCTTTTGAGGGACGCATTCCAAGCAGTTGATGATAGAGATCCAATACTGTGAATTTTTCCTGATCTCTAAGGCGTTCGACATAGTAGATCATACCCTACTCTTGGATACTTTGGAGACAACTGAAAACTGCCGTGGATTGTACTTGAAGTGATATTGTTAATATTTAACAAAAGTTCTTCGAGTTCGATAGCAATATCATTTAATAATAAACTAATATTCATTCAGGATCAGTCAAAATACCATTGGTTTACCATGAAAATAGAAAAGTCAGTCCATATTCAACAATGTCATTTGTTAACAATGAATGAAATTAATCTAATGTTATTGAACTGTTCTCTCAGTGTACTGCCTATGCCATAGATTGAAAAACATTTTCCTCAATTTCAGCTACGAATCGGAAAAATATTTAGAAAATTATATCCTTTACGAAATTGAACCTTTCACGAAATCCCTGTGTATGAATCTATGGGTATAAGCTGGTTAGACTCAGTAGACTATAACGAATGAAGCCAAGTCGAGGACAACGAGCTCAGATTTCATAGTAAACTCCACATCTCATCAAACTGCATTCATTCCACATCCCCTATAAAATATCTACTGGAACTCATTAAATATCTGCTTGGTTAACCACCATAACCAGTGGGATAATGTTGCAGTTTACAGATCAAAGCTTTGCTCTTCGTCGTAATTATAGACTTACTCCGGTAATTGCTAAATTAAAATGGATATCTAAGCTGTGGCAATTTAATCCAGTTAAAATATCTGGGTTGTTCTTCTGGAAAATGAGAACTCTAGCTCTAATTGAAGGAGAGGTTGGAGTATCAATATACATGATAGCAGAAAAATAATTGTAGGGAATATGTTTCGAGTTATTCTCGATTCCATGGAAATAATCAATAAAATTACAAAATGACGATTCCCGACCGAGTTTGTTCCATTGGTTGAATTAGCTTAGGTTGGGAGAGCGACTGAAGATCTGGCGGTCCCTGGTTCGATTCCTAGGTTTCAATATTGTTTTTTTTTCTGAATAAGGCTTGTTACATAAGCATACTTTTCATTTTCATGATCTCCTGTGGAAGTTATCTAGTTCGAGTACTCGCACGTTACTATATCTCCAATAATAACGAAGTTAGCTCTCAGTGCCTTTTTGTCTCCGAATAATGCCTAATTATGATTTTTGACATCCAGACGAATCCATTGACACCAAAATTTCCCTTATCGGATTCCCATCAGTGGTCACTTCCGGTTAATGCGTTTTTCGATGGATTTAGATATAATAGGCGAGGACACGAGAAATTGATATCCCTTTAAATATACTTTATAATAACTTTTCAACAAAAAATTTAATCGACAAAAAAAATCAACTGAAAAGCAAAAAATAAAATGAACCTTTTCAGTCTTAGTGATAATTGAGCCCCTAAACTAATGTGAGTAACTAATTTTGAGTCGGCGCCAAACAAACAATTATCAAAGATCATTATATCTCGCTGCTATCATTCTACGCTTTACCTAATTCAATTGCTAGTTTGTTTGGCGCTGACTCAAAATTAGTTATTCATATTAGTTTAGGAGCTCAATTATCATCAAGACTAAGAAGATTTATTTTATTTTTTGCTTTTCAGTTGATTTTTTCGTCGGTTTAATTTTTTGTCAAAAAGTTCTTATTTTTCTATTTTTTGAAGCTAAAATTTACTAATCAATGCCTACCTAATTTTTGATTACTTTCAAAATACTTACTTACCTAGCTCACTTCAACCATTAACTGTTAAATAATATGATTATCTACTTTAACTATTTATTGTTATATAATATAAATTATTTTCGAATGTTCTGGTTAGTTGATTTTATCACTTTGTATATAATCCCATCCTTCCATATAATTTAATTATTGTGACGGATGTAGGAGGATCTGTCAATGTCAACTACATATGTGTGCCAATGTCCACAAGTGAAAAATCAATCATCCCCTATTTTTCACCCATAGGGGTGGAATATTCCATTCCAAATTGGAATATGATCAACTATGAGGTATACCCTATCTAATAAAGAAAGAATAATCCAAATCAGAAAATCCACTACAAAGTTATGCCTGATAGAATCGGTTAACTGACAAAAATTCAGAGGGTGAACGATCAATATACTCCCATTTTGCTACCCTTGGGGATGAATTTTTTTCTTGAAATTCAAATGGGACCAACTTTGAAGTACACCCTATCCAATGGAAAGAGAATCATCGGAATCGAACTGCACTGTGAAAAGTTATGCGTGATCATACATAAAAAAAATATACGCGTCGACTAGAGAACCTCCTCCTTTTTGATTTCTTTGGTTGAAAACTTTTTAACAAAAAATTAAACCGACGAAAAAATAATCGACTGAAAAGCAAAAACTTAAATGAATCTTCTTGGTATAACTGATAATTGAGCTACTAAACTAATGTGAGTAACTGATTTTGAGTCGGCGCCAAACAAACAATTATCGAAGAAGAAGTAGTCAAAACGCACCCGTGAATCTCTCTGCGATCATTTCACGCTTCACCCAATTCAATTGCTAGTTTGTTTGGCGCCGACTCACAATCAGTTACTCACATTAGTTAAGGAGCTCAAGTATCATTTAGACTTAGAATATTTATTTTATTTTTTGCTTTTCAGTTGATTTTTTCGTCGGTTTAATTTTTTGTTGAAAAGTATTCATTTTTCAATTTTTTGTTGCTGAAATCCACTAATTACTATCTACTTCATTTTTTATTACTTCCGAAATACTTACTTACCTAGCTCACTTCAACTATTAACTATTAAATAATATGATTTTCTATTTTAACTATTTATTGTTATATAATATAAATTAATTTTGAAAGTTCAGATTCGTTGATTTTATCACTTTGTATATAATTCCATCTTTTCATAGAATGTAATCATTATGACGGATGTAGGAGGGCCTGTCAATGTCAACTACATACAGTGCGCGTCAAAATTATGGAACAAATTCGATATTTGCAAGCCATGTACTTTTGACAAAAATCCTGAAATAGGTCGATTTTTAATTTAAAATGCCGATTTTTTATGTATATTCTGGAGAGGTTATGTCACTGGTTTTGACATGGTGACGTAATCGGTAATTTTTTTAAATTGGAATAGATGTCTTGTGATACCTCATCTGAAAGGCCTTTCAATACTGCATTCAATGATAATGATTAATTAGATATTTTTTTACAGGGTGAACAAAAATTAATATTTTATTTCAATAAGAGAATAACTTTATATCCAACAAACTAGAACAGTTAAATGAGATGTTCTAAATGCCATCCACCAGTTTCTTGACAATTAGCAAATCTACGGACACATTCCTCTTGCACATTGCGAATAACTTCCGGAGTAATTCTGTTAATTTCGATCCTAATTCGATTTTTCAACTCTTGTAGATTTTGCGGCCTATCTACATAGACCTTCGATTTCAAAAAACCCCACAAGAAAAAATCCAGGGGCGTAAGATCTGGAGATCTTGGGGGCCACTCTATCGGTCCGCGTCTACCAATCCACCTCCTAGAAAAACAGTTATTCAAAAACTCGCGAACATCACGTGCATAGTGCGGGGGTGCACCATCTTGTTGCAACCAAATACTTTCATTTTGGTGAGTTAGGATTTGGAGAAATATCGGCAAGGCTAGGTATGAGTTCATTTCTTAAAAATTCCAAGTAACGCTCCCCTGTGAGATTTCCTTCGAAAAAATACGGGCCAATAATCCTGTCGTTTATTATCCCTGCACAAACATTGACTTTCTGAGGGTATTGAGTATGCCTCTCCATCATCCAGTGAGGATTATCCCTACTCTAATATCTGCAATTCTGACAATTTACTGAACCATTTAGGCAAAACGTAGCCTCATCGGAAAACAGAATTTGTTTTATAAAACGTGGATTGCGGTTACACAAATCCTGCATTATTTCACAGAACTCCACACGGCGATCGGGATCATCATCATTGAGTTGTTGATGTAGCTGTACTTTGTATGGATGGTACTTTTCTGCTTTTAGAATACGTAATACAGAACTTTGGGATATGTCAAGGTCTGCTGCAATTTGTCGTGGAGTATTGTGAGGATTATTCTCTACACCCAATCGAACATCAATTTTAAGTTTTCTTCTATTTTAGGACGTCCAGCATTCGGAATATGTTTGACATGACCAGTCTCTCTAAATTTTTTCTCAATCTTACTGACTGTTGAACGACTGATAGTTCTATTTGGATACTTCGCATACCTCTTGCTGAGTTCTGGTTGTATCTCCGCATCCAATAAAAATTAAGATTTCTATGCGTTGGGTTTCACTTAAAGTAGCCATGGTTTACTTTTAGAACCTTGTCACTTAGAATTTGTGAAGAATATTTGTTGATATTTCAACTGACATTCATTTGACACTAACTTGCCTATTATGGCATTAATTTGTGATTGTCTTTTGTTTCTATTTTAGACTAGGAAATAGCTTACTATTAATATTTGGAAAGGATCCATCAGTGTAGTAGAGCACTGACTCACTAGTCTGCCAGGGCAGTCTGAGAGATTAGAGCCTTGGCTCAAAAAAGTTAAATTTTGCATTTTTTAACACGCTTTTATTATTTTACTTGTATTTAAATAACTCACAATGTAATAAAATTTCGGAAGTAAATATTCACCCACTTCCAATCTTCCGAATGATCTGGAATTTGTCACACATATCAAGGACCGATGACAATACAAGAATTTCATAATCATAATGTTATAATACTAAAAATATATTTTTCCAAACGCCAACAATCCTAACTCACCAAATGAACGTATTTGGTTGCAACAAGATGGTGCACCCCCGCACTATGCACGTGATGTTCGCGAGTTTTTGAATAACTGTTTTCCTAGGAGGTGGATTGGTAGACGCGGACCGATAGAGTGGCCCCCAAGATCTCCAGATCTTACGCCCCTGGATTTTTTCTTGTGGGGTTTTTTGAAATCGAAGGTCTATGTAGATAGGCCGCAAAATCTACAAGAGTTGAAAAATCGAATTAGGATCGAAATTAACAGAATTACTCCGGAAGTTATTCGCAATGTGCAAGAAGAATGTGTCCGTAGATTTGCTTATTGTCGAGAGACTGGTGGATGGCATTTCGAACATCCTATTTAACTGTTCTATTTTGTTGGATATAAAGTTATTCTTTTATTGACATAAAATATTAATTTTTGTTCACCCTGTAAAAAAATATCTAATTCATTATTATCATTGAATGCAGTATTGAGAGGCCTTTCAGAAAAAGTATCACAAGACATCTATTCCAATTTAAAAAAATTACCGATTACGTCACCATGTCAAAACCAGTGACATAACCTCTTCAGAATATACATAAAAAAATCGACATTGCAAAATAAAAATCGACCTATCATAGGATTTTTGTCAAAAGTACATGGCTTGCGAAATATCGAATTTGTTCCATAATTTTGACGCGCACTGTGTGTGTGCCAATGTTCACAAGTGAAAAATCAATCATCCCCTATTTTTCTACTCGTAATGGTGGATAATTCCATCAGAAATCTAAATATGATCAACTATGAGGTATACCCTATCTGATGAAAGAAGAATCATCCAAATCGAAGATCCCAGTACAATGTTATGCCTGATAGAATCGGTTAACGAACCAGAATTCAGGGAGCGAGTGATCAATATCCTTCATTTCGCTACCCTCAGGGAAGTATTTCATATTTTAAATTCAAACGGGACCAACCTCAAAGTACACCCTATCCATTGAAAAAAGAATTATCGAAATCGGACGTCTCCGTAAAAAGTTATGCGTGATCATACATAATTGAAAATTATAAAAAAAAAAAAATATACTAGAGAAAACCTCATCCTTTTTGGTTTCATCGGTGAAAAATACATAACGCATGTAAATATGCACCCAAAAAACATTTCTGGGGTGAAATTTCGATTACAGCAGTTCCCATTCGCTTTTGAAAATCAGCAAATTTTCAAGCTACTAATATTGGCGCTCTTTGTGTAAACGACCAAGCAGCCAATAGGCGTAATCGGGTTGAATGTGACATTAAACATAAATATTGCCAAGTTTTTTGATCTATAAATGCCAGAACTAGAACAATATTCGCAATGTGTAAGGGTGTAAAAACATTCGATCTGTCATAAAACAATATATTGTCGATTTTTCAGTGCACATAACTTTGTTATTTTTGATAAAGAGAAAGCCAATCATTCATTCCTATTAAGATTTGAAAATACGGCAACGTTGCAAAATTAATTTAAGCGGTTTTAGAAAATTGAAAAAAAAGAAAGGAAATTACCAACAGACTTTTCACAAGCCAACGAATCCATTGAAAATATTTAGAAAATTTCGTGCCCTCGCCCATTTCGCGACGTGCTTACGAATCAATATATGGTTTCGTTATTCTTTATAATTTAAAACATTCAAATCGTGATTTATCGTTCTATGAAAAAGTTGAAGGGCGTCGACCAAGTGAGATGTTCAAAGCGGCCATGTTTTTTTTTCCAATGTCAAGTGACACAAAGCGGCCATGTTTTTTTTGCAATGACAAGTGACACATACCAAGCGGCCATGTTTTTTATTTACAATGACAGGCGTCCATTTTTTCCCCCGAATGACGTCGGCTATGTTTTTTTTTCACTACTCAATAAGACACCCTGTATATAATTTTTCCATCATTTTACGCTCCCGCCAGAACACTATTATCTCTGGAATGAATCTGGCTCGACTACGTCGCAGCTGAACGCGCTGTATCGAGGTGTTACCTTGAACGGAACAAAAATGACCACGTTGGACCTTAGCGATGTCTTATGGGATGTAGCATGGAAAAATATCCTGAACTCTTGCAGCACCTCTACTTGTAGTCTTTGTCTATACTAATATTACAAAGAAGTGAAAATTTTTTCTTTGTTTTATGTAGGGGGTAATCTTCGGAACTACTAAACCGATTTTTGAAAATTTTTCACTAACAAAAAGCTAAACCATCCTTCAGTAACACAGGCTATGATATATTCTGACAAAAATAAGTTTTCAGTTCAAAATCTCAATATTTGTTAATTCAGTTGGAAGAAAAATTGTGTATTTGGTTGTTTGAGCATCACGCCAAAACTACAGAAATGATTTCGAATACATTTTCTGTGTTTGAAAGCTAATGATCGAACTGATGACGGGAACCGGAGACTCAAGAATACAAACCCATTTTTTCTCAATCAAGTGCAACCACTTTGAAGTGAGCTTCAATTTCAAGTATACTTTCCCGTTCTATTTTTATTGTTATGATAAGAAATATTAGTTGAATGAAAAAAGACTAAAAAGTGATATAGTGATACTTATTTTGTTCTTAGTGTTATGGAACCTCGTACCATTTCCTAGTTAACGCACATGTCCAAAAAGTTCATCACTGGAGTTTCTCTATTATCATAAGTAGGTTGCCAACAATACATTCAATTTGCACAACCTATAAAAAAAATAGAAATAAAAATTCATCAATGAATTTTAGATCTCAAGTAGACAAAATGGTATTCAAGTTGGTATTTCCTGTATGGTAAAATCAAATCAGAAGAAAACATGACAGCGACATGTCGGAAACATTTTTATGGAAATAATAAAATACAAAAATTGTTGGTACAGAGAAGTATCAAATATGAATTCAAACAAATTCTGTATATATTATGTGAGCTATAGAAAGTAAATTAAAAAAACCAATTAAAAAAACCCAAAAAAAACCTAAAATTTGTGGAAATGAACAAAGAGTGAGAAGAGGAGAAATAACAAAATTTGGAGACAAAAAAATATCTTTGAAAAAGAAAGCCGTACCAAATGTCATGCCCCATAATTACGGAAAAATTTTCATTCATAAGAGACAAAATGATATTCCTTAATATAAACGTTATAGTCAGAAAATTCAATGGGAAAAGGTCAAATGCGCGACTGAAACTGATATGGCACCTGCCCGGTGGAAATACTTCATCATCTGAAGACAAGTTAATGCACTTAGGAATTCCTATAAAAAATCACCCTTTTCTCGATAGAGCTATTGATGAATCATCACCTCCTGGTAACGCATATCTAAAGGAATTCTTGGAACACAAAGTATGAGTTCATAACTGTTGACAGCTCGCCTAATGGCATTCCGGCTACGAAATATAAAAAAAAAATATATATATATTTGTGACGACAGAAAACACGCTGTGACTCATATGTCATGACAGCCCATCAATTTACTCACCCGAAAGGTATAAATTTCTGTTTTTATACATTTTTGATGACAAAAACAAGCCATTGTTTATTGAGCCGCTGACAAGTTGAAGATAACCAGTGTGGGACCGTAATCCACGTATGAATCATGGATAGGGTTGAATGGTGTGACAGCATGAGGAGTTCGCCATCAAAAGTCAGTCATTACATAGACGTTACTCCGGTAATATATTCCTCTCAAAAGTGAGGTTAGATTCCATTCGATCACAATATAGTGACACAAAGATAAGAAAAGTGAGAATATAGTCGTCAGGCAGTGAACTTAAGTATCCATTAGAGAGATTTCATTCAAGTTAATCCGAGTAATAACAGTAACCAAGTGAATTCACCAGTAAACCCGTATTTTTTCCAGAATAACCTATAGTTAATCAACGCTCCAAGAACGAGAAAGTCAACGGAAAAACTCAAATAGAAAGTTCATCATCTCATAGAAAACCGTATCCATACAACGAAAATCTATTATGCCGTGCGAGTTTGAAATAGAAGAAACATTTTCCACCGGGATGAATCCAAATAATATAACGATTAAACTAATTGTCGGTTAAAAGCCTTCTCAAGTGAAAAGTGTTGGCAATGCTGATTCACAGTAAGTTCATATGTGTTTTTCTGTATTTATGTTTGGGCAAATTGAATCTTTTATAATACGAATGTGTCTTCGAATGTATCTCCATAATTTCATGTAACAAAAGTTTTCAAAAGATAATTACCCACCGCCGTTTTTAACAATTGATGTCACTATTGCTTTTCGTCAATCTATTTGAATTGTAGACTGATAGAGAAATAACTTCAAGTAACTACACTATATTCTTGATATCTTGTAGCTCCTTATCCGTATGTAGAATGGATGAAACACTTTTGTTACTCCTATAAAATATATATGTATAGTCTCAACATTTTTATGAGTGCATTATTATTTTTCTTTAAATCTTTCTGAAAACGGTACGTTCTTCCTGGATAAACAACTCACCGCCCAGGCATAGAGAGAAAGAGATATTTCCTGTAGACTGCTCCAGTGACATAATTTTGGTTCGACCATCCTCAGAGAGTAGATGCTCTTGATGCTTGTTTTCTCAATCTAACGACAAGTTTGGTGTTACAGGTGTGTTTTGTTGATTCATAACACTCTGTATAGTCCGGGCTCAGCATCTGATGGTAAGATGTGGGGTATTCACATCTCCAACTCTCCCCAGTTTCAACACAAATTGTGGAAAGCAATAAATGAGAAAATACAAGAATAACGGAAGCAAATCAACTATAGGACAAAATAAAAATAGAAGTAAAAACTATCAACGAAAAACTACTCACCTTCAGTCCTATCCGTGACGTTGCCATTAACAAAAGGGCCTTCCACAGTGGAGCTGCAATCTTCAATCTCCGAAAAACAATTCCTAGGATTCACGAGAACACTCAAGAGAAAGGATAACAGGTATTTTCAACTTAGAACTGAACAATGTGAGCGTATTCGTGGTATTTGGGTATTTTGATGAATTTTATCCATCTATTTGAACATCATTTTTTCCTCATGCTCATAAACTGAGTATAACCTTCTAACGTTTATTCACTAGTTACTTCATTGCACATGAGCAAAGATTTTGACAACTTCATTCCACTGTTTGATAAAATTAAGATAGATTTCGCAGTTGAGGTATTTTCAAGGATTCATTTGAATGAAAGTAATATCATTTGACTATCTTATGGATTCATTATTTATCTGTTTGATCACATAACCACAAATCTTTCCACAAAACAGTGCATTGAGAATTGACTGCAAGCAGAGCAACAAGTTGGCACTACTGAATCCTACCTTGAGAAATAAGAAATATAATTTGCCCCACTGAGCTGGGATAAGGTGGAAATACAGGTAAAAGAGTAGTTGAAAAAGGTTAAGAAAAATATAAACACCCGGATATTTTATTGATTTTATGGAAGATATCTCCTTTTCTAAAATTTCAAATAAAAATAAATCATTTAATCTAACGTTTTGTAACAAATAGCAGATATTTCATTATGATGACTAGTTAGTCTAAAAAAAATAAAATAAAAAAAAACAAAATACTAGAAATTATAATAATAATAATATATAATAATATATATATATATATATATATATATATATATATATATATATAAGTTTTGTTTTGGTATATTGTTAACAGAAGGACACAAAATAATATCTTCATCTTTCATTGGAATTTTCATCCTATAGATAAACAGAAAATGCTTGCGTCCAGTTCAAAATTTCAAATTCCAAAATCATTTTCTGATACATAAACAATTTTAAACTACCAAAGTATCAAACACCGATCTACACTCAATAGCCGGGGTAATCAAAGTGACACTCAAGTTGTTACACATTTCAGAATCTAAAATTGTAGTGTCTCAGGATTTTGATAAATATTAAAAAATAATTGAAATACTGAATTCATTCCATTCAGCTATTCCAATAAAAGAATAACAATAAATGAATATGGTGATGTTTTATTGAAGAATTGGGGGTGGGTACTTATTCGATATTGTCAACATGGAAAAACAAATCTCAATTTCATGACATGTTTTCCATGTTTCATGTTTACAGGTTAGTGATTGTAAATACTTGTTTAATATAACTTGGCGTTTGCGGAACTACTGCTCCGTGGATTCATTACGATGAAAATTCTGGAAAAAGTGTTTAAGACAGACAGATGTATAGATATGTGAGAGAAATCCGAAAGTTATTTTTGAATATAGAACACTGGAGAGGTTAGGCATTCCAAATGTGGGGTAAGTAAGGGTAGAAGAAACGAAAAAAAAATTGTCTCCGATTGACAGCAAAATACTAATTTTCAGACAAATATCAATCATAATAAGTTTTTTTGCAACTATGGCAACTAACTATTCGACATTTTCGACAGGACATACAAATTTATTATGACACACAACAATTTCCAAACGTTCAGAACATATTTTCAGTTATTGTTAACATTATTAATAAATTGAAAAGGAAAATTTGTCTGTGATATGGAATGTAAGGAGAGTTGGCGGCATGTAGGAAATAGTTTTTAAATTTTCGAAAAATATATCTTCGGGCGGGGATCGAACCCTCGACCTCATGATTACCAGTCAAGTGCTCTTCCAACTGAGCTACCAAGGACGTATGTATGCAACCGCGGTCGAGATATCGCTGTCTAGAATTCAATGTTAGTGTGTTTGAGGAAAGTAATGAGGTGGAAGGGAACTCATTCGCTAGAAAATGATCATCAAGATCCAATTTACCTTTCACCTAGCGACAATTCCAAATTTTCAGCAAGGGTCAGGTGTGGATCTTCGACCATTGAACAATTGAGCCGAATTTGAAAATCAAGAAGGAAATTTAGTGTCTGTGATATATAATATAAAGTGAGTTGGCGGCGGGCAGACAATAATATTTAAATTCTAGAAAAAGATATCCTCTGGCGGAGATCTAACTCACGACCTCATGATTACCAGTCGAGTGCTCTTCCAACTGAGCTACCGAGGACGTAGCTATGCAACCGCGATCATGATATCGCTTTCTAGGATTCGATGTTAGTGTGTTCAAGGAAAGGTATGAGGTGGAAGGGAACCCATTCGCTATCAAATGATAATCAAGATCCAATATAGCTTTCATTTAGCGTCGTCGACAATTTGCGATTTTCAGCAATGGTCGGGTGTGGTTCCACACCTGTTTGAAGGAAGTCGAAAGGAATATACATTTTAATACGTGGAGTTTTGAACTAATTTAGAGATATGAAAGGAGATTCTGAGACATTATTAAAAACAATTGAAGCAAAGCAACGAACACCAAGTTCTTCATAACATTTCTGATTAGACCTGTTGCGGGATCCGGCGTTCAATTGTTTCCCTATTTCAATACAACAAAACTCAAATTGAAAAATTGCACCAGTAATCCCTTCACCATACTCACTTTACAATATATACCTGATGTTTGTAATTGGGTTATTTTATACTAATTTCTGTTCCTCAAGTAGTCAATGGGATTTTGGTGGTTCTATGGGTATCAAGGTAGAAAACATGGCCCCAATATCCTCATCAGGTAAATTTTTATTATGGTTTTTGTAAATAATTATTCTCTTCACGCACTCAAATTTTCTACTGACCTTGACCGATTTGATTATTTTGAAATTATGAAAATCAATTTTGTGACCCGATTCAATCATATGGTCTGCTCTACTTGACTTATTCTTCCTTTGGTAGGTAGCATGAGCCAAATGTTTGTGGAAATTGAAAGTTTCGTCTGACCATAATAGACTTTGTCACAATTTTGACAACTAATTTCATAAATTCCCGACTTATCTAACATGCCAATTTCGTTCTTCGGGTTTCCTCATTACGTTTGCGAATTATTTCTAATGCTGTTAACCGCTTGGAGATTAACATCCCGGAATACAGTGCTGAGACCTCTCGTGAAGTTTGGATTGAGAGGGATTTTCAAGAATCTTTTACTTTCTGTTGTTTTTCTCAGAGTCGTGGTTTCATTCAGTATACATGTGAAATGTTTCTTTCTTCAAAGATCATCAACAATGTTTGGTGTATATCCATTGATAATTGCCATTTTCTTAATCTTTTTGATTACATTTTGAAAACGATCAGCAGTCAATGGAAATTTTACGGCTTTGTGTATTAGAAAATTGAAGCTATCCATTTTGTGTTGAATATGGAGTTTTGAAACGGCTAAGATGAACCTGTTTGTGTGGGTGGGCTTTCTGTTGATGTCTATTTCCAAACGCTCTTTATTCCTGATGACCAGAGTGTCCAGGAATGGTAATCGTCCGTCAACTTCCATTTCTACCGTGAAGTTAATTCGTTGGAACACTGAGTTCTTGGATGATAGGAAGACGACCATATTTTGACTTTTTGTATCAAAAATAAAAAACACATCATCCACATGCCTGAGCCAAATTTTTTGGAAAAAACTGATTTTGAAGTATTAGATTCGTTTCGAATTTATTCATATGAAGGTTCGCCATGATAGACAATTGCCCATGACGGTGCCTTCCTTCTGTTGGTAGAATTCATCCTGGAATATGGAATAGTTTTGATCCGTGCATAAGGATGTCAATTTCGAAAATTCCTCGACTCTTTCTGTTCAATACTTGAAAGAACTTTTGGAGTCAAACAGAAAAAGTCGAGGAATTTTTGAAATTGTCATCCTTCTGCATGGATCAAAACTATTTCATATTTCAAGAAAAATTCTACCAACAGGAGGAAGGCACCATCATGGGAAATTCTCTATCACCATTCATGGCAAATCGTTTTATGAGAAAATGCTTAACGACTCTGAAACTTCAAAATCAGTATTTTCCAAAACATTTGGCTCAGGTATGAGGATGATATGTTCCTTGTATTTTTGACACGAAAAGTGAAAATATAGACGTCTTCCTAACATCCATGAACTCAGTGTTCGAATGAATCAACTTCACGGACGATTACCATTCCTGGATACTCTAGTCATCAGAAATAAAGAGCGTTTGGAAATAGACACCTACAGAAAGCCCACCCACACAACCAGGTTCATCCCAGCAGATTCAAAACACCACATTCACCACGACATGGCTAGTTTTGATTTTCTAATACACAGAGCCGTGAACTTTCCATTGAATGCTGATCGCTCTCAAGATGATATCAAAAATATCAAGGAAATAGCAATAATCAAGGAATATACACCAGACATTATTGATAATCTCTTGAGAAAGGAACATTCCACACGTTCAGTGAATGCGACTTGAGAAACTGTGATCAGTATAGAATTACACAATTACAAACAACAGGTTTATATTGTACCAAAATGTAACCATTTATTTAGTGTAGTTCACCGACTGATGATGATAACTTAGTTATCGAAAAGCACTTTGACCAACTTCAGGAGGTGATTTCTCACAATATTTTAATATGAATTGTCTGAAAAATATATGTCAGGAAACGCTTCGTTTCCAAGATACAGGGTGTTGAAGTTTTATTTTTATTTTTGTTTTTTTCAAATAACTTTCGAAATACTGACCTTAATTGAACAAAAATTGGTACTGAGAGGTTTTCTGAGGTTTGGAAATCGAACCTGATGTTATTATTGCTCTCACTCGTAGGGGGAGCCATATTGAAGATTCATAACTTTTTTGAGCGTACTTCTAGCATATTTTCTGGTAAAAAAATCAAATCTTCCATCATAGCTCCGTAAAAAAGCTATCCCTGTTACAAGTCGCTATAAGCAACCGTTTTCTAGGTATTTGGACTTGGAAATTTTGAGTCGATCATTTGATAATCGATGCGTGTTGATGTTATTACCATTATTTTGCATTTTTCACAAGGATGCTTAGGAAATGAATTTGACTTTTAAGTAAGTAGTTTTGGTAATTATATATTATGTGACAGTTAGACGTTTCGTTGAGTTTCTGCAAGTTTTGAAAGACTAATTTTGAAAAAATGGATTATTCAAACAATAATGCTCATTCAGCCGATAAGCATTTCGTTTATGGCCTTGCGGATGGAAATGCGCGCAAAGCAAGACGTATTTACCAGGAGCGATTTTCGAATCGAGTACTGCCTTCAGCTCCAATATTCACCAGTCTCCACCGTCGTTTGTCAGAAACAGGTAGCTTTGAGAGGGCAGCTGATATTATTGGAAGACCACGAGCAGTCCGAACCCCAGAATTGAAAGAAGCTGTTTTGAACGCTCTCGAGGAGAATCCAGAGACAAGTACAAGAATAATTGCTGAAGCTCTCAATTCTACTCAGTCCACAGTTTGGAGAATTATCCACAATCAAAAATTTTATCCATATCATATTTGGAGGGTACAAGCTCTCTTGCCACATGACTTTCCCCAAAGCATTACTATGTGTCAGTGGTTTTTGAGAAAATTGGCTGGAAATCCCCAATTTCTGAGATATGTACTCTTCACGGATGAGGTAAACTTCTCCCGGAATGCTATCACAAACTTTCATAACAAACATGTTTGTGCTCTGGAAAAACCACACGCAGTTAGTGAAAGAAATTATCAGTATCAATTTTCTGTAAATGTAAATTACTTGATTGGTCCTTTCTTTCTTCCGTTCCGACTGAATGGCGCAACTCACAGAGTTTTTTTAGAAAATGATTTGCCGGGACTACTTCAGAATGTACCATATGTGGCTCATTTTAGCGTTGTAGCCAGATAATTCCTCAACACCGCCTATCCAAATCGATGGATCGGTAGGGGTGTAGAAGAACCTAACCAGGCGTTGGCACCAAGGTCTCCAGATCTGAACCCGCTAGATTTCTATTTTTGGAGACATTTGAAGTCACTAATTTATGAAACTCCAGTAGCAAACGAGAAAGATCTATGAAACCGAATAGTAGACGCCTGTGAAACAATAAGGAACACACCAATAATTTTTGGGCGGGTACGAGATTCGATGACTAGAAGAATGAATGCATGTACCGTCGCTGAAGGTGGACACTTCGAACAATTTGTTATAATCTGGCTATACAGGGTGTTGTGAAAACCACACACCTGACCACCAATGTTATAGAATGGACTACGGGGTGTTGTGAATTAACCCACCACACCTGTAATACCAGACATTATTCGTTAGATTGGAAAAACAGTATTAAAAGCATCGACTATATGAATATAGTCGAACCGGATATGATATATGGAGCGGTCTACAAATATCAATAACCTTTCTTTCAATACCGGAACATGGGTTGTTTATTCAGGAAATACTACCGTTCAGAAAGATTCGAACCAAACAATGATTTAATAAAACAATAATGCACTCATAAAAGTTAAGAATGTATATATATATATTCAATAAAACTTCACACAATTCTCTCAATCGTCTATGGACGAATGATAGGCAACAATATTCATACAATGAAAACTAATGTAGCGTATTGGCAGATAATTCTGCAATGGGTTAATAGAAATAATTTTACTAAAAGAAATCTTGCAATCAAGTGCTGCAAACGACTAACAATAATTCTCTTTTTGAAAACTTGGTGATCTTGAAAACTATGGACATACTTTATAGACACATACACATTTTAATGGGTTGGGTTTTTGCCATAAACATAAATACAGAAAAACAAACATGAGACTCACCCTGTTTAACACTTATTCACTGGAGTAGTTTTAAACGGCAACTAGCTTAGAAGTTATTATTATCAGTTCATTTTCTCCCGCGTCAATCGGTTATTCTAATTAATTCGTCCGGTGTATTCGTATACAGATAAGGTTTTTCTAAGTGATCGTGAAACATTTAAATTGCGGAATCCCGTTATGATCTCTGTTTTGGAAGCTTTGACAATTTGTGGAAACTATACTGTTCACTCGTGTTTTTACTAGGAGCTTCAATACTTGATTTGAATCGGCTGAGTTCCTATGTTTGCTGAAGTTAACTACACTGGTTTGGAAACTCTCATTATTATTGCACGATACTGTAATTAGACTGACTTTTTAACCTAACTTTTGAGAATGGCATATTCTCGGGTTCACTGTGGAATACCAACTCGAACTGCTTATTGTTGACATGAAACTCACGCTTTTATATGATCTTCAACACGGGAGCTAGGGGGCGGAGCTTAGTGTGTTTTATGAGCAGATACGAGGTGACATCGTAAAACTGATAAGGGTCTTGTTTTTCTAACCCGTTCTCGCTTATCTTATGTTATAATTGGATAATATTTTACTACATGACAGGTATTTACGGTAGCTGTCGGTTAATCTTTGAAATAATGACCAACAAGTGTGTTTATGAACTTCTCGGTGGCGATTCCCTGTGATTTATGAGTTAGATACGGCCATTAATGACGTGGGCTGGTGTGACTGTCGTTTATCGGGATTTTTTAATGGCCCTGTTTGTGTTATCGACTTTGGACGGGGGTTAGAATTATGGTAGTGAATAAAACTGATTTTCTTATCTCGCTGTGACTGTAACGGGTAGCAATAAAAACTTTGTTTTGCTGTCCTAGATGAGTCATGTAAGCATTCGGTATACAATGGTTACGTCTTGGTAATTATCTTTAAATGCATTTCTGTAATTACAGGGCATAACATTTCGACCCAACCCTCAAACAAAAAACTTTGACAAACTCAAATTTTTTTCGAATAACAACTCTTTCACCTACAATAAGCAAAATGTTTTAACTTTCTGAAGTGTAATCCTATTTTAGCGACAAATTTTATAAGTCTTGCTTTGACAATTACAATAGATTACTGTTTACATCTTCTAGAGGATAATTATAATCTATCCCCTCACTGCTCAGTACTTAATTCTAATTTTCTTAAAAATAACATGCAAATAATCATGCAAACACACAATAAAGTCTTTTTCTTCCATGGGGTAATTTCCATACTGTAAGGGTATGTACTCGCCTTCTTCAACGAGGGGATTTTCTCACTTCTATTCCGGTGGGCATCAATTTGACTCTATCCGTTGGATCCTCTGGGAATTTTTCCTGCTACGCCGCTGGTTGGCTAAGGGTACGTATCAGCGGAACGGGACGATTTGTTCCTTGTTTATCTTCTCTAAACATCTGGCTTTTTGGGATTGTAAAGCCTTCCATACGTTTTTCGGGTCAGTAATCCGTGATAATTAGTCGGTATCGGGGCTAGACAGATAACACAGCCTGTGTTTTCTGGTTCAGTGACAAATTGCATTCCTTGGCATAATGTCGTACATGGTATTCGGTTTTCGGTGGCCAAACGGTGGTAATTCATTCGTTTAAAAATCTTCGTTCCTGGGACTCCTATTTGTGCGGTACCACTTAACACAGGTGATTTGTTTTGTGAATGGTGTTTACTGAATTCGGTGCGGAGTGCTTGAACTTCAGCCATGCTGTGAATTCGTAATGCTCTAGAATCTGCTGGTCTCATCATTTCGCTTCACCATGCTGGATTGTCCACTGCTATCTTTTCAGAGATATTTTCTTGGGTTTCAACAATAATAGTCCACGATATTCCTATCAAAACCTTCCATATATGCGCGGTTAGTAAATTTTATCAATATTTTTACTTAGGTACTGTACAATTGTAAGCGTCGCGATGTTCTAGTGTGAATATTCTACAAATCCGTAAACACATTTTCCGAAAATCGTGATTATATTATTTCTCTGTATTATGTAACTCGGCGATTCGATATTCTATAACTGTTTCTATTTGCATTAATTTTCATAACATATCGCGTTTGTGGTTTTTATAGCCTGTAATCCGTACAGTGTTTCATTCTAGTTCTGTCGACCATTCTTCGTTTTTTCTATGACCTGTTAGGAACTATATCCGTCTCAAAAATAGCTTTGCTTGAATATTCCGGGGAATTTACTATCATTATTTTACATCAGAACACTTGATAAAATTGTCTCTGTTTGCGTTTCCCGTTTTGCGTTGATTCCCTTATATATTTTTTTCAGTTTGTTCCCGTACTATGATACAATCAATTTAGTTTTTTTTTTTATGTTCTGGTTCCCACGAAAAGGGATATCCTGTAATGTTCAGAGAACATCGTGGGAACCTAGGGAAAGAAGGTAGGAGTTGGTGTTCTTCTTAAATTTCTGAAGGTTGTATGCCTCGGGGAACACCTCCCTAGGCAATGAGTTCCAAAGCCTCGCTGTTCGTTGGATGAACGAGTCTTTGGAAAGTGATGTTCTGCAGGTTTCCAAAGTGACCACGAAGGGGTGTGATGACTGAACTTGACGGGTTAATCTCGAAGAGACTGCCAAAGCAGGAACGATTGTTGATATTTCAGAAGAGCATCGCCCATGAAAATATCTATAAAATAGAGACAAATCGCCAACTTTTCTACGGTGTTCCAGACAAGTGAGCGAGTTTGTAAGCGAGGCATCACCGACGAGACGAATTGCCCTTTTTTGGACAGAATCCAATAGCCTCAGGATATGTTTAGGTGCCGCACTCCAAATATGGGAACAGTATTCCAGGACAGGTCGGATCTGTGCCTTATAGATCATAAGCAGCTGACTGGGGGTGAAATAGCTCTTGGCACGAAACAGAAAACCAAGTTTTTGGGATGCACTTTTGGCAATGGACCTCACGTGATTTTCCCAGGAAAGGTTATTGCTGATAGTAATACCAAGCATCGATATTGATGGCTTCAGTGGTATGGTTACTCCTGACAAAGTTATGTTAGGCACAGTGAGATCGGCTTTTCTAGAGAAAAGACATGCTTGTGTTTTGTTTGCATTGAATTCTACCAAGTTATTAGATCCCCATTCGAGAATTGTTGCCAAGTCCATATTTATATTATTAACATTTCTTCCTCGTTCATTTCTGGTTTCACGGGCTGATATAGGGGCCCTGGAAGAGAAAGCGGTATGGAGGGTACTATCATCGGCAAAGCTGTGTACTGGACATGAAGTTGCTTTCAACAGGTCGTTGATGTGAAGTAGAAATAGTGTTGGTGCGAGAATGGATCCTTGCGGAACACCAGCATTTATGAGTAGAGTGTCAGATAAAACTCCATCGACCACTACATGGAGAGACCTGTTTGAGAGAAAACTAGCAAGCAGAGAACACAGCTGAGGGGGCAAGCCATAAGACGGAAGCTTGGCGAGGAGTCCCTGGTGCCAAACTCGATCGAACGCCTTGGAGATATCTAATGCCACAGCTAAAGTTTCTCCATGCTTTTCAATAGATAGCTGCCATATATGTGAGACGTTTTTCCATTAAAGTATCGGGGCATTTCGTATTATTATTCATTCCAATTTTTACAAGTTCCTCGTCGTTATAAATATGTTTTGGCAAATTAACCTTCAGGGATTTTTTCACTTTTTCTGCGTCTTTTTGCAGTCTGCTAAAACTATAATAATTTACATACTATATATACGTTCCTACATTCTGGTGCATACTGAAAATTTTCTTGTTTACTGATATCTAAATGATTGAACCAAATTTTTCATGGGTGTCATTTGAACAGTGCCGCGTGTCATGGGTTGTGTAAGGGGGAATTTATTTTCAGAAATGTTTTCTTCATTTTCTTTGGACATTTCCTTTGGCTGACATTTTCCTATATTTTCGGCATTAACTATTGGTGATTCATCTGGCATATTTTCTTGAGTTTGAACTAAAACTTGATCTAATTTTACCTCATTTTCTTGTGTCGCTGGTCGACGCTTTTCATTCATATACTTGTTGAATCGATCAGCGGCTATTATTTGGCTTTTTTGTTTCGTCCACTGGTTGGAGTTCAAAATTAACGTGCGATGTCTTTTTTAAATTAGATTTTCCTTTCTGTCTGGCTAAAGTTCTAATCTTTTTCACTTCGGGGTTTATTTCTTTCTTTACTTTCGTATCTATATTAAAATCTTTCCTATGCTTTTTTTAAAATCCTTTTTCAATTTTAATTTCGTATCTTCGGAGTTCACTATATTTTTCTTGAATTTAATAATTCAAAAATCTGGGCGGTAGAATTTTGTCCTTAGGCAAGACATTTTCATCCTTGTGATTTACGACTGTAGAAAAAATCTTATCTTTGGCGACTGTTATTCCTAGGTGCTTGGCAGATTCCAACTTCCTGATGGATAGAGCATCTCCCGTGGGTGATTCGTATCTATCTCTAAAACTATCTTCCAATGATTTCCTATTTTTTACATCGATCACCTTCCCTTGATTCCTTGATGCATTAACTGTTGCAATTTCCGTTCTTCCTGAATATGTCTGGCTACTTTCGGGAATATTTTCACTTTCAAAAGCTTTCATACCAACTTTTCCATTTTCTGACTATAATTTTCTTCATCCTCGCTGTAGTGCTGTATGGGCAATGTTCCGTTACATCTCTCCGTTTCTTTAGGCAGGAAATGCTCGTACCTATACGTATGCATTCCCACTTGTCGACTGTCACTTGTGACTATCGGTCCTAATGTACAGGGTGCGTCGGTTTCTCCATTTTCCATATGTGGCACTTTTCTAAATTCATCTCTTCTCTCTTGTTGCTCGTTTAAACGCATGTTTCGCTTTTCTCGTGTTCCAGACGATTTTCCATATTCTTCAATTTCAACTATTTCGTTGCAGACTAGCGTCTCCTTTAAATCACCAGTCGCTGACATCTTTGAAACTGTTTTTTCTAAACCTGGTGTCACAATTAAATCACCGGTCCCTGATATCTCTATTTGATTCGAAGTTGTACGTCTCGTTTCATGGCATGGAACTCTGTTTAAGAATACTTCGCGGATTGATTTGGGCGGGCCCTCGCTCTTCAATTCTAGTTTTTCTACAGAATTCATCCAACCGTTCATCATGATATTGACATCTCTCAATCGTTTTTCTACTTCTTCAAATCTCTTTTGCAACTTCCTCTGTTCGTCATCCCGATTCGTTTGGCATATGTGTTGGATTTTTTTCTTCAACTCGATACTTTCCCCTAATAAATACATTTGATTTTCTCTCCAATCAATTTGCACGTTATATTTTCGTAAAAAATCTAATCCCAGTGTTATTTCAGTACTACGATGATCATTTTCAACTATTAAGAATTCATGTTTCAGTATTTTTCCTTCCTTTATTTTGATTGGTAATATAACCGAGCCCATATACTGAGTGAAATTTCCTTGTCCCTTTCTGAGGTGATAAGGCAAACCATAATTCCATTTCATACCTCTAACAATATTAATATGAACCACTGAGACTGGAGATCTCATATCTATGGATATATGCCTCAAAATTCCTGCTGCTTCCAAATTAATTACATTTTCCTGTTCATCTTAGTATATTTTCCTCTTGCCTCTCACTATTTAAATAGTTCTTTCCGCAGCTTTCATCTGAGGCTTGTTGAAAGCTGCCATTCCATTTAAATTCCTGTTATATTTTGACATTTTTCCATACTTTTTCCATTTTCTGTCATTTCCATAACTATTTCCTGTTTGCTTTCTATAATTTATTCTCCTAAAATGCCCTCGTTTATTCCTGTGCCCCTGAGATCGAAATCTATTTTCTTTCGAATTGTTAGAAAATTCTTTTCTATGTTTATTCATTTTTCCATATTTTTTAAATCGTTTTTCCTTAGCGTAGTTGGAAAACCATTTTCCTGAATCATTCAATCTCTTATTTTGAAAACTATTCCTATTTGGGCAACGATATGACATATGTCCTACTTCTTGACATGTTAGGCATACGCAATTTTTCATATAACAATCTCCTGCTGTGTGACCTTTCCTGTTACAATGTGTGCACAATATTATATTCGCATTGAAAGTTCTAAAATTCATATTCGGTGTATTCGTAATTTGCTCAATTAATTCTTCTTTTTCTGCTAATTTGATGGCTTCTTCTGAACTGACAGGACTTTCAGATAAAACTTTTTTTCTAACAGGATCTAACAATCCAATTGCAAATTGTACCAATAAATCTTGCTCGTATTTTTGCTCTAATACATTGTCAATTCTATTATTTCCTGTGAGGTACCTTATATTCGCTGCACATATCTTTAATCTTATGAAAAAATTCCTAACTGATTCATTCTTTTCTTGATAACAATTCAAAAATTCTTTTTGTGCTTCTCCAGGTAATTTCAATTTGCTAAACTGCTTCAATAATTCCTTTTTAATTAATTGCCAGTTGTCGGTATTTTGTAAACTATATTCTGCTTCAATAAATAATCTAGCTATTCCTTTCAATTTTAATCTAACTATAGAACTTATTTGACTGTCTGTCCATTTTGCTACAGCTGCCAAATCCTCAATTTCACGAATAAAATCTTTGATTTCTGTGGTACCATTATAAAAAGGAATATTATCCAAAGTGATACTAATTTGCGGTTCATACCTAACCGTCGGCACTGTTGTCTGAGTTTCCATGATTTAATTATTTTGATAAAAATCTCCATTGATTGAAAATAAAACTTCAATTGCCTTTTCGAATACTTCCTGAGTTTTTGATCGGTATAAACGCTATATATATTTATTTTCCCAATATCGTTTTTGCAAAATAACAACGATATTATACTAACTATTTTCACAATTTTTCTACTCATTTACTTCTGTTCAAATTAGTCTTTTTTCCACTGACACTTATTTGTAAAAATAAAAAAATAAAATATTTATTAAAAAAAAATTCCACTTCAATTTTTGTTTGACACTTTTTTTTTCTGTGGAAAATATCATATATGCGTTAATGTACTTCCTCAATTATTACTCGCACACCTGACATCAATGTTATATACTGGGCTACACAGGGTGTTGTGAAAACCACACACCTGACCACCAATGTTATAGACTGGACTACGGGGTGTTGTGAATTAACCCACCACACCTGTAATACCAGACATTATTCGTTAGATTGGAAAAACAGTATTAAAAGCATCGACTATAGGAATATAGTCGAACCGGATATGATATATGGAGCGGTCTACAAATATCAATAACCTTTCTTTCAATACCGGAACATGGGTTGTTTATTCAGGAAATACTACCGTTCAGAAAGATTCGAACCAAACAATCATTTAATAAAACAATAATGCACTCATAAAAGTTAAGAATGTATATATATATATTTAATAAAACTTCACACAATTCTCTCAATCGTCTATGGACGAATGATAGGCAACAATATTCATACAATGAAAACTAATGTAGCGTATTGGCAGATAATTCTGCAATGGGCTTCACAATAGAAATAATTTTACTAAAAGAAATCTTGCAATCAAGTGCTGCAAACGACTAACAATAATTCTCTTTTTGAAAACTTGGTGATCTTGAAAACTATGGACATACTTTATAGACACATACACATTTTAATGGGTTGGGTTTTTGCCATAAACATAAATACAGAAAAACAAACATGAGACTCACCCTGTTTAACACTTATTCACTGGAGTAGTTTTAAACGGCAACTAGCTTAGAAGTTATTATTATCAGTTCATTTTCTCCCGCGTCAATCGGTTATTCTAATTAATTCGTCTGGTGTATTCGTATACAGATAAGGTTTTTCTAAGTGATCGTGAAACATTCAAATTGCGGAATCCCGTTATGATCTCTGTTTTGGAAGCTTTGACAATTTGTGGAAACTATACTGTTCACTCGTGTTTTTACTAGGAGCTTCAATACTTGATTTGAATCGGCTGAGTTTCTATGTTTGCTGAAGTTAACTACACTGGTTTGGAAACTCTCATTATTATTGCACGATACTGTAATTAGACTGACTTTTTAACCTAACTTTTGAGAATGGCATATTCTCGGGTTCACTGTGGAATACCAACTCGAACTGCTTATTGTTGACATGAAACTCACGCTTTTATATGATCTTCAACACGGGAGCTAGGGGGCGGAGCTTAGTGTGTTTTATGAGCAGATACGAGGTGACATCGTAAAACTGATAAGGGTCTTGTTTTTCTAACCCGTTCTCGCTTATCTTATGTTATAATTGGATAATATTTTACTACATGACAGGTATTTACGGTAGCTGTCGGTTATTCTTTGAAATAATGACCAACAAGTGTGTTTATGAACTTCTCGGTGGCGATTCCCTGTGATTTATGAGTTAGATACGGCCATTAATGATGTGGGCTGGTGTGACTGTCGTTTATCGGGATTTTTTAATGGCCCTGTTTGTGTTATCGACTTTGGACGGGGGTTAGAATTATGGTAGTAAATAAAACTGATTTTCTTATCTCGCTGTGACTGTAACGGGTAGCAATAAAAACTTTGTTTTGCTCTCCTAGATGAGTCATGTAAGCATTCGGTATACAATGGTTACGTCTTGGTAATTATCTTTAAATGCATTTCTGTAATTACAGGGCATAACAAATTCATTCTATTACAATTTAGTTTCCTTTATTTTATTCCATTCTACATATTCAAAATTTCTTGAAATAAAATGTTGGTATTCCTTGCAAATTTTATTGAAACAAATACAGATTTTGCACCCTTGAAACAAAAATAACTATTTCAAACGAGTAAAAATAAATGACCAAAACTACTTACTTGAACGGCAAATTCATTTCCTAAGCATTCTTGTGAAAAATGCAAAATAATGGTAATAACTTCAACACGCATCGATTATCAAATAATCGATTTGAAATTTTCAAGTCCAAATATCTAGAAAACGGTTGCTTATAGCGACTTGTAACAGAGAGAGCTTTTTTACGTAGATATGATAAAGGAATTGATTTTTTCACTGAAAAATACGCTAGAAGTACGCTCAAAAAAGTTATGAATCTATAAAAGAGAAAGAGACGTGTAGGTGGCGCCCCCTACGAGTGAGAGCAATACAAACAGTCGAAAACAAAAATAAAACTTCACCCTGTATCTTAGAAACGAAGCGTTTCCGGACATATATTAAATTGAACAATTAATATAGGAATATTGTGAGGAATCACCTCCTGAAGTTTGTCAGAGTACTTTTGAATCACCCTGTATATGTGTGAAGTGAGTGAGTATGGTAAAGGGGTTACTTGTGCAATTTTTCATTATGTGACACCACAGCGTCCAGCCAGTCATCAAAACTCAAATGGAGAGTAATTTAGAAAAATGGTATTTTCGGAGGTAATATGACAAGTGCAATGATTATCATCGGTGATATCAGCGAGTTGAAGCAGCAGAAGTTATATTTTCGTCGGTTTTAACGAGTGCTCTCACCGACAAATGATTATTGCGAAAGTTATATTTGGCGATATAATGAACATTATCAGATAAAATAAACTTCTTAACATCAAACTGACAGTCTACAATTTTCATTAGAAACAGTTCACGGTCAACATGTGGTGATGATAAAAATATCATCGATTCAATAGCTCTTCTGCCGTGTTGTTTTATTATCCCTGCCAATCACATCAGGAGGAAATGTACCATGAGACACGGAATTATATTCTCAGAATTATACTCTTACGGTCCTGAATGCGGCCCTGCTATTTGAGCACACCGATATCAATCACGCACTAACGGCGTGCGTTTGTTTTGATTCTACATGTCTTCGAATTGAATGGGCAATATATGAAAATCTACAAAAAAACAATTCCTCCAGAAAGAATTTTCCAGTTTTTTGCAACATTATTTCAGCACCGAGTATCTTTGTAGTACTTTCCATATAATTCACGATAACTGTTGATATAAGATGGTATCAAATATGGCAAGGGAATGTATCTTCGTTGCCAACAGTCAACCTCCAATTTTGTTATGAACAAATTGTTTGAGTCACATCCAATTCAACTGCAACAGTCAACAAACAGAACTGTAGATATGGAGTACAGAAAAATCACAATGGATTATGGAGGCCAATACTCAAAATCCCGAGAAAGTGAATGTTTGGGCTGGAATTATAAATTTTCAGACCATATTCCTCTGATCGCACATCAAATGGCGTGCGTTACTTGAATTTTTTGTAAAATTTCTCAGTCCCAGAGGTAAAAATAGTTTCCTCAGATGATGACAATTTCGAAAGCATGTATCTGATAACTCCTCGATGTCGAATCATCAACACATAAGGTTCGACTGAAAGTCATCGGAAACATGTTTCGTGAAATATAGGATACCCAATTGAATGGGCTTTATATGCAAATATATAAAAAAACAGTTTCTCATGGAAGATACTCCAGCACCGAATATGATTGTACTACTTTCCACATAATTCACGATAACAGTTGATATGAGATGGTATCAGTTATAGCAAAGGAATGTATATTCGTTTGCAAACAGTATATCCCCAAGCTTTTATTTAGTTTCACTTGTTAGTTCGTTCGTTAGTTTGGGTCAAATCTTGCAATTTAATTTTGAATGACTTCTAGTGGTCCGATTGATTCGAACTTTGGCGGGTGTTCAAAATTCCAATGACAATGCATTATATGATTTTTGTTAGAAAAAATAATGGCGGCTCCAAAATGGCGGATGGTCCGATTTGATTCAAAATTGGTATGTGGGGGTTTTGGGGTAGGAGATTATGATGTTTTTGTTTGTCAAAATTCATAAATTCAAGATGACGGCTCTGAACGGTCGGACGAGTTTTGTGATTATGGCCCGATTCGATTTAAAATTGGTATGTGGGGAAATTCTGGGTAGAAGATTATGAAATTTTTGTCAAAATTCATAAATTCAAGATGGTGGCCACAAGATGGAGGACAGTTTTTGTGATTATGGTCCAATTCGATTCAAAATTGGTATGCGGCGGTTTTCGCAGTTGGAGATTCGGATTTTTTTGTCAAAATTCATAAATTCAAGATGGCGGCCCAAAGATGGTGACCGAGTTCTCTGATTATGGTCTTATTTCAATCAAAATTGGTATGTGGGTTTTTTCACGTTCGGAAATTATGGAGAAAATCTTCGAATTCAGGATGGTGATTTCAGGATGGCGGGCGAGTTTTGTGATTATGGTCAGATTCTATTAAAAATTGGTGAGTGGGAGTTTTTGGGGTCGGAGATCATGATTTCTTTCAGCTCAAAACTTACAGGAAAGAGACCTTGTGATAACGATGTTCTATTATAAATGAACAGATTAAGGCATATTAACTAAAAAATTAACATGTGTTCGCCACCGAAGTGACTCTCCCTAGGATTTGACTGAGTACCTACCTTCAGGCCAAGCTCAGCACATCCTGGGGAGTAACGGAGATAGGGATTCGCCCAAACAGCGCGCTAGGTGATCCCAGGTACCGTTATAGCTCAGCCACGACGGGGTCGCCTGGACAGACTACTGACTCTGGGATGACAGTGCCCGAGCGGAATAATGCGCCGCTCCCCGCCGAGTCAGGCAGGGAATACAATCACCTGGACCAATCAGGTGAAGGACTTGCCCGTCTCTACCGAATCACGGTATTGTTTTCCATTGTTCAGTATCTAGTACCACGCCCCCCAGGGTCCAACTCCATGTGGAGAGGCACCGGCGAATCATCGGGACTAGCCTCCTTTCCCCTGGGGGTACCCATGTCGACAAGACTCCTCTTGTTACGTCTGATGGGTCGCCGCCGTATCAAACTTTCGACCTGATACTGAAGCAAACAATCGAATGATCAATGAAAAACTTTGTTAAAGACAAGCTTTCATGTAAGCGCTGTACTAAAACGTATAAAATAAGTTCATGTCATCGCTGACAATGAATAAAGAGTTTTTGGTTGAATTATTCGGTTTCAAACAGCTTGTCGCGCGAATTGTAATGAAATTGATAATTCGACAAGTTGTTATTTACTAACCAATCATTGTATAATGAAATTTATTTGTACCCAATTTTATGAATATTTGGTAAAAATCAAAAACTCTGACAAGTTCCTACTTACATATCAAAAGTCCTTATTTTAGGTGATCAATGTGCGACAGGTTTTTCAAAGGTAGTGAAAAAGACTATGATGAATATGCACTGCAATGTGATGGAAATCATAAAGCTAAGATGTTTTTATACATCTTACATAAAGCCAGAAACTGAGCTATCAGAATTGACAAGTAATGTTTTTGATTACAGTTCAAACTATGGACAGAACGATTACATTATAGTGATGTTCAATACAAAGAATGTAAACAATACTAAAACTCTGAATTCAGCATTAAAAAATATTTTGTTGATCAGTAAAACTACTAATTTAATAATAATTTCCGAATGTGACACTCCTGCTGATCGAATTATAAATCATAAAATAGGTAATGCTGTGAACCGTTTCCTTCGACTTGTGAGAAACTGTTCTATCAAATTTCTTGTGGATAAAAAAGAACAAGGTAGTAAATTTAATATTTGTTTTGAACTTGAAAATTATTGGTCTGACCCTAAGCATGAAAATGTTGTCCTTACAACAGTACAGACAATTGAAGATGTAAATTTTCAGATTACAACCATCAAAGGAATAAATATATGACAAAAACTAAACTAACAGGCCCAGCTGAATACTATATTATATTGCATCAAAATATACAATGCTTGAAAAACAAAACTTTAGAACTAGAAATATTTCTAGAAACTTTTGAATCTCAACCATCATTTATTTGTTTAACCGAACACTGGTACACAGAGCAAGAACAATATCTCATTACAGTCGAAGGATACCAGTTGGCTTCTGCTTTCGCAAGGACACATGAAATACATTCTTGCGAAAAACTCAATAGATATAAGTGAAATCTCAGAAATCAATAACAAAAGTATGGAATGTGTAATTGAATGTTCATCAGTACTCTGTAAGTCTCTTGTATTAGTATTAATATGCATTTATAGACCTCCTACTGGATATATTGAGTTGTTTTCACAAATACTTGGTTAAATACTTGACCATGTCCAAAATAAATACCGGGAGTATAAAATAGTGCTCTGTGGAGACTTCAATATCAATCTGTTGGATAGAAAGAAAGAAAACACCCAGTCCTCTATAAATCTGTTATATATGTACAATCTAACGGAACAAATTAATGAACCAACTAGAATAACACTCCGAACTTCTACGTTGCTCGATAATATCTCCATAAACTTCGAAAATGGCTTTCCTGGTGAAGTAGTTACATCTGCTCTATTAGATCATGAGGCTCAAATTCTTAAAATAAATAACACTAAACAGGCTGAAGCCGTGACCAATGAAACGAGGACTAAAGAGAGGATATTTTCAGACTCAAAACTTACCCAGTTGAGAAATGAATTACAGATTTTAACATGGGCACACTCTACTTCTACAATGATCCGAATGAAGCATATGACTACTTCTTTGGAACATTGAAACAACTGATGGACGTAGTTGTTCCCTTGAAAAAGTTTAAAATTAGTGGTAGGAAGAAAAGAGATTGGATAACCACAGGTATTTGAACATCCAGTAAACATAAGAAAATACTATATCAACAGCAGAGAAATGGAACAATCTCAAAGGAAACTCACAAAAATTACTGTAGGATTCTAAAATCTGTGGTAAATGAAGCAAAAAAGCTATCTAATATTAATTATATTCAAGAATCAAACAATAAATCTAAGGCAGTATGGAATCTTGTTAAGGCTTATACTGGCCACTCAAATGGTGTGGAAGACTCCATAATTAAAAATGTTGACTCACATGCAAATGATGAAACACTGGTCCTCAATAAAGTAAATAACTTTTTTATAAACAGTTGTCCTGATCTGAGTTGTGACAATTATATAGAAAAGGCTCATTTCATGCCAAACTCTTTCGATAATAATATATTTTTCATGCCAACAAATCCACAAGAAGTTTATAATATAATCATGAATTTAAAAAATACTAGATCAGTTGGGGAGGATGAAATCCCAGTAAAACTTCCAAAGTATATAGCTCATGAGTTATGCGAGCCTCTGTCACATCTAATAAACATGTCATTCTCAACGGGTATCTTTCCTGATGAATTAAAAACAGCATTTGTGAGGGCTATATTTGAAAAAGGGGACAAGAGTGCCATTGACAACTACAGACCTATAGCAATTTTGTCAAATATCAGTAAGATATTTGAAAAAGTAATCTGTGCGAGATTGACTAACTTTTTGGAATCAAACAATCTTCTATCTGACAGACAAAATGGTTTTAGGAAAAATAAATCAACTATTCGAGCTACCTATCAGGCATTATGTAGAGTAATCGAATCACTGAATGAGAAACATAAAACTACTGCTGTCAATCTTGATCTGTCAAAGGTATTTGATAGTGTAGACCACCTCTTGTTGACCAGAAAGTTGTCTCTTTATGGCATTAGAGGGTTAGCACTCAATCTAATCATTTCATATCCCAGAAACAGATACCAATATGTGACTGAATCCAACTCAGATGGCCAGTTTATATCTGGAAAATTACTTATCACTCGAGGTGTACCTCAAGGATCAGTGCTGGGTCTCCTGTTGTATATACTTTATACCAATAACGTTCCTGAAGTGATTAGTGAATATATGGTTCAATATGCTGATGACTGTTCGATCATATTCAGTTCTGATGATCAAGAATCAATAAGATACAATATCACTAAAACTTTAAATACACTGGAGGAAAATTTCACCATGCACAATCTGAAGCTGAATACCAATAAAACTCAAATCATCCCCTTTGGTCATAAAATGAATATGGACAGCTTCAACCATGGCACAACATCTTTAATTCCAGTATCAAAACTTTCTTTTCTTGGCATCACGTTCGATTCGAAGTTAGATTGGAAAAGCCACATAAATGAACTGTCAAAGAACTTATCGAGATACTGACTGCTATGCTCTGAAAGTCATATCACAGAACATATCCTTTGATGCAGCCTTGATAGCAGATTATGCATATGTTCGAAGTCATATTAGGTATGGCATCATTTTCTGGGGAACATCTACTGATGTTAAGAAGATATCCATACTCCAGAAACGCTGCCTAAGAAACATTTTCAATATTCCACGAAGAGTCAGCTGTAGGTCTATATTCATGGATAAGAAGATTCTTACCTTAACAAGTATACTGATCTATGAAGCAACTATATTTGTTACTGAAAATATGTCCCTCTATACATGCTATAACAGAGATCATAGACATAATACTAGAAATAAAAACAATCTTCTGAATATTAGGCCAAGCCTCGCATACATTAAGAAAAACATTCCCTTCTCAGTAATTAACATATATAACAAATTACCTGAATCGTTAAGAGCACAGCCTACTAGGGAGCTGAAAATCAATTTGAAAAACCTTCTTTTCAAAAAAACATACTATACATTGGATGAGTATTTCACAGACATATTAGACGGGTGATGTTCTCTTCCTTTTCCTTCAATTTTTGAATTGTAAAATTTACTATTTTTCTTTCTTCTCCTGATTTTATCCAGAAATATAATTCTGATTATATCCAGAAATATAATTTTTACTTATACGTGTGTGGGTGTGTGTGTGTAGGTTGTGTTTATATATATATATATAATGAGTGTTTTTTATCTATTTATAACTTTGTGTATTGACTGTAACATCTATTTACTTATTTAATGTATCTCTGTTTTTACTGTAACATCTATCTACTTATTTGATGTATCTGTGTTTTTATATTTCTTTACTTGCTAGTTATGTGTAATCTTAATTATATTGACATGTTCTACACCTGAAAAGGTACTTCCGAAAAAAATAATAAAGGATCTATCTATCTATCTATCTACCAATCAATCACTGCCCAATCATATTAATTGGTACCTACTTTCATGAACACTTCACGCGACAAGCTTTTTGAAACCAAATGATTCAATAGAGATTAATTAACTAATTGTCAGCGATGACCTAAACTCATTTTATACGTTTTAGTACACGGCTGAAATAGAAGCCTGTCTTTGAAAAGTGTTCTATTAGTTTTTTATGCAAAAATGATACGTAGAACATATAATCAAATTATGTTCATATCTCATGTACATAATTGAGTTGTTCGCATGGAAACCAATGAACTCGTAACTAATGCTCATGTTTCACATGGAGAGGGTCATGAGTTATGATCTTCACACAGCTTTCGTAATATGACGGTGGAATGGTCGCACGTCTCATTTTATCACCGCTTATATCTCATAAACCGGAAATTGGCTGTGAATTGCCACCAATTACATGGTCAGATGTGAAGGATAACGAAATCACATCATGTCTAGACAGAAGTCGATTGGGCTTCGGAAAATAAAGGGTACAGTTTGAAGTGGCGTAATCGTTTCCTTTATCTATCCTGACAATATGTTACTCAATTTTTGCAGCGTATTATTTAATCTTACACTGGGCCAGTTTCATTCATGATGAATGACTCATGTGTGAAAATTTGCCAGGCCAAGGTTTAGTAGTGAGTAATAATTTCTCCAATAATCAAACAATATTATATTTGAGGTTCATAAGTAACGGATCAACTCATTTTCTACGTAGTTTACAATTTATAAGTGAAATCCTGAAACACGTTCATTTTGAATTATTAAATGAAATTTCAAATCATAATCCTCTAGAGGCCCTATCAACCGCCTTGGAGTGATGGCAGCCCCTTCGAAAAATTTGAATAGAACGAGGATGCGTGTGATAGCTCATTTAATGGTGGTGATAAAACAGGAATGCAGAAGGAGCTATGCAAAATTTTCAGTACCAAGTATCCTGACCATCGCATATCAAAGACTACGGTTAGTAGAATAGAAAACAAATTTCGTGAATTCCTAAATCGGGTTGGGAACTTATCTGATGAAAATAAATTGGATATATTGTTAGATATTCAAGATAATCCACATAAACCTACAAGAGGAATCCGCCGATAATGATGTTAGTGAAACGTTCCCATTGCGTCTTCTGAAAAGTAAAGAATACCGCCAAATAAAATTCAGTTAGTTGAACGACTTGAAAGGATTACGCTGATCGCCGACAAAAATTTTGCGAAATAGCAAATAGATGCCAAGATGATTCGTTATTTATAAGTAACATATTTTTTTCTTGGGACGCAACATTCAATTCAACTGAACAGTCAACAAACAGAACTGTAGATACTGATGTACAGAAAATTCACATTCTATAATGGAGGTCAATACTCCAGAGAAAGTGAACGGTTGGGCTCGGATTATAAATCATCAGACCATAGTTCTTCAATAGCACATCAACTGGCGTGCGTTACTTGGATTTCTTCTGCAGAATTTCGTAGGCACACAGTTTTCCCAGATGATGACAACCCTTATGGCATGTATCTGATGAGTCCACGATGTCAGATCGTCGTCACATAAGATTTGACTTGGAAACCCGCTCCGAAGGATATATGATATTCAAACTGACCGATTGGGAGGCTTATAAAGAGCATTTTGGGAGGCAGTTGGGGGACTAACATATATCCATCGATTCAGCTGAGGAACTTGACACAATATCCAAGCAATTTCGAAATGCTCTGATGAAAGCATATGGATTTGGAAACCCAGAAAAACAAAGGGCAGCCAACAGAGAGGTGCCTCAGTGGAATAAAAAGTGAGCCAAACTTAGGAAAAAGGTTAGGAATCTCTTCAGTAGAGCCAAAAGTCTGGCATTCTGGGAAGTCTAAAGAGCGACTCTTTCTGAGTACAACAAAGAACTCATAAAATCCAAAAGGAAAACATGGAGGCAAATGGGTGAGGGTATAACTGAATTAGCTCCAGCTCAACGCCTCCAGAAAGTTCTATTTAAAGAACATACCAACGGTATCGGTCTGATCCAAAAGCCGACCAGTGGATACGCAGAAAATCAGAAGGAAAGCATACGTGTTCCCATCTGGACACACTTTTCTGGGTCCAAGTTTGTTGAAGACCAACTGGAAAGTCCTCACTCAGAAGGGTTTGGCTCTAATCCCAACAGATCCAGCAGGAGCCTAGCGGGAAAAATCATCACCATCCAAAAGATCAAATGAGCCTCAAACCTTCAGAATTGGCCGGAAAAGACGGAATATATCCCGCGATACTACGAAATGGCCTTGAGATGAAAGAGCCCTTCTTGAAAGGAGTGTTCATGGCAGGTTCCATTTTTAGTCACATACCGAAAGCCTGGAAACCAGGAAATTACTGCCTCATCAGTCTCATCTTTTTTCTCCTGGAAATAATGGAGAAAGATTCAGACTGTTATATAGAAATTGAAATCCGGACAGACCGCTCCACAAAAAATGTTCGCCTTTAAAGCAGGCAAACCAACGTATTGATGCTTTGCAATACTCAGTTGAAGTTGAGAAGACATACTTGGCCAAGAAACTGGCTCTATGTGCTTTCGATAACACTCCACATGACTCCATCATCAGATCACTCGAGAAAAGGATATCATCAGATCACTGATCAGAGGATACATGCAATGCTGGACAGCAGAATCATTGTAGCTGCTCTCAGAGAGAAAACATGGGGTTTGGAATCGAAAATGATATACCGGTTATAGCAAACGATTACCAAACCTATGGTCACCTATGCCTCATAAGTACGGTGGCAACGGTTAGCCTTTCTAGCAGTCATGTGCTCCACTGCAAAACACTGCACTCGTGTGTGATGGAGAAAGCGGCAAAGAGTACCTTTAGACTGCACCAGGCAGAAATCTGATTGGATACCTGGAAATTCTGGAAAACACTCTGGAATCCAGGTAAA
This sequence comes from Gonioctena quinquepunctata, assembly GCA_018342105.1. NCBI lineage: Eukaryota > Metazoa > Arthropoda > Insecta > Coleoptera > Chrysomelidae > Gonioctena > Gonioctena quinquepunctata. Next base: position 182,015 of record JAFIRS010002105.1, on the reverse strand, counting down.
ATTTATCAGATATTATGCCAGCTAGGCATGACTTTGAAGTGAATTATGAAGTGATTTTGAACAACCACAATTCGTTCACAATGATCGGGCTTCACCTAGGAATGAATGCATCAGTATGGTATACTGATGTTTCCACGATAGACGAAAGGGCCCCAATAATTTTTCAGGCAGAAATCGATGCTATGGAAATCTGCGCCCAAGAGTGCCTTGGAAGAGGCTCCTGGAAAGCAAAGATCCATATCCTATCAGACAGCCAAGCAGCATTAAGAACTCTAATATCACACACTTGTGAGTCTATACTGATTTGTGACTGAAAACTATTCCTAAGACAACTGGCTACGAACAATCTGGTGACTCTGATATGGGTGCCAGGTCACAAGAGAATCAAAGGTAATGGGAAAGCGGACAACGTTGCCAAGGAAGGAGTGAATACTCAATTTTCTGGCCAAGAACCCACCTGTGGTCTTTCCAAAATCCACATGAAGGAACACATGAAGGAAAAATTTCGGTGCAGGAAACTGACCAAATCAAAACCCACGGGGATTCTGAACCCATCGCCACAAAGAGCTAAATAGCTTCTGGAGTTGGACAGGAAAGACTTGAAACTGGTAACGGAACCGCTCACCAGACATTGTCCACTGAGATGTCACCTGAAATAAGGACAGTGAACTCATTACTGCGAAAACTTCGCTGAAACTACAGAACACCAGCTTTGCTACTGCGGAGCGCTGTTCTGCAGAAGGCTCAAGTTCTTCGAAGAGGTTTCATTAACGCCCTATCAGGAACACAGATCTCAGGAAATTGATACGCTTTGCAAGGAATTCCAGAATCCTGGGTCTTGATTAGATGGAGGGTAATGTACCTTATTGGCCGAGGTTTGGAGAGGCTGGAGAGCCATATTGACCTTTCTATGATCTATGATCTACAACCTCAATGAAATTGATAGAAATATTTGGTATCAGCAAGACGGAGGTATGCCACAATTTGCATTGGAAGTGAGAACCTATCTCAATCAGGTTTTTCCTAATAGGTTGATCGGTAGACGCGGCGAAATTGAGTAGCCTGCCTGTTCACCCGATTTGACCCCGCTTGACAATTTTTCATGATGTTATTCTAAATCTGAAGTCTACTACAACAGACCGAAAACGTCGATGGTTCAAAAGACAGAATAAGGCAAGAAATTAATCAAATCACCCTGGAAACGACACAAATGATTTCGAAGAATTTCAGTAATGCCTCCATCATCGTCAAGAAATTTGAACTCGTTTGAACATTTGACTTGAAATATTTCATGTTCTTCTGTTTACTTAGTAAGATTGAAAATTTAATATTCTTCAATGAAAAAGGTGGAGAAACTCAAATCCTTATATTACTGGATAGAGCAAGGTTTCCCAAAGTATGAGTTGCAAACATCTAGTGGGTCGCGAGCGAATATTGGTTGGGCCCCAAAAATTGACGGAAGTGGAATCTTCAATAAACATCGTTTCAAATTTTATAAATATTAATGAAAATGCAACTTATGCCTCATATCTTATTAGCTTAAGAATTGCCAGAGCAGGTAGGCCTTATACCATTGGTGAAGATTCAGTCTTACCATCGATTCAATATGCTGTTGGTGCGATGTTTGGAGAAAAAGAAGTGAAGAAAATCGAGAGCATACCACTGACTTATGATACTTGGGCCTAGCCCCAACATGTGACTAGGCCGTCGGAAGGGGAGTATCTGCGACGATCCCAGACACCGCTGGGCAAAGTCCAGGTTTCTCTCTCGGTAACATGGTAGAGTGCTTAATAGCTTCGGCGAACCCTCACTCGAACGGTTACTCGTCACACGTTACACGACTTATATCAGGTCGAAAGTCTGATATGGCGGTGACCCATCAAACGATGACAGAAGGAGTTTTGTTAACATGGGTACATAGGGGGAGGAGTATAGCCCCACCGGTTCACTCCGCCGGTGCCTCTCCGCATGGCGTTGGACTCTGAGGGCATGGTGCTAGATGGTGGACCAATGGGAAACAATACCGTAATTCGGTAGAGACGGGGGAGTCCTTCACCTATGTGTTGAGGTGATTGTATTTCCTGCTGAATCGGCGGGGAGCGGCGCAATAACCCGCCCGGGTACTGACATCCCATAGCCAGTAGCTTGTCTTATCAAGCGGCTCCACCGTGGCTGAGCTATAACGCTAGCCAGGATGACCTAGCGCGCTGATTGGGCGTATCCCAATTTTGAATTCCCCTCATTAAATTGGTAGTACAGTTCAAACCGGAAGATAGGTCCTGTGCTGCTGATGGGGAGAAGGGGGAGCGAAGCCCTTGCCGAATGCGGGAGGGTAAGCTTGCGATTTTTTACTCTGCTTGCAGAATAGTTGTCTTATAATACTGTTGCACGAATAATTGACGAGATGGCTGAATGGGCAGGAAAGGAACTAAGCCGGATGGTAGTTGGTAGTGAATATTATACGTTGCAACTGGGTGAGTCCACCGACGTGCAAAGCCTATCTTAGCTACTTGTTTTGTGCGTTATATATGGCAAGACCACGCGCGAGGAGTTATCTTGTTCTGCAAACCAATTAGACGTGGAACGTTCGAGGAAATTCCCAATGCCATTGATTCTTATACAGAAGAAAAAGGTTCACAGTGGAAGAACTGTATCGGGATAAGCACTGATCAAGCTTGGGCCAACTTAAATTTCAACATAACGAAGTAAACAACTCATTGATTTATCTGAAGATGAGTCACTGAAAACTACTTTCGATCGCAAGCGGTTAACGAAATTCTGGCTCTCAGTTGCTGACACCTATCCTTGTCTGTTTAATGGATCTATGGAAGTTCTCAGCCTCTTCAGTACCACTTACCTATGTCAGGTAGGATTTTCAGGTATGGTTAATATTGAAAGTAAATACAGAAATGAATTGGACGTATCAAACTCATTGCACTCCTTGTACTTGAATTGGTATTAAAATTTTCGATTGTGACTGATTTTTTTTCTTATTTGAACAGTCCTGCATTCGTTCAGTTATGCCCCTTTTTTCTTCATGACAGCCAAGAGGTGAGTCCCGAATTTGGAAATTTTTGTTAGATGGGTGGCGGACCAGTCAACTCTGGAAACACGCACCCTCATTCTATTTAAAATTTCTAAAGGAGTTGCTTCTACTCCAAGGGGGTTGAAGGGGGAGGTATAAAATCAAACTGATGTTATATTAGAATTTCTCAGGATTTTGCCCATAAATTGTAAATTACGTAGAAAATTAATTTATCCGTTACTCATGGACCTCAGTATATATTGTCAACAGTCTCTAGAATCATGAATTTGTTCCTTTTGGACTCAAACCAGGTTCGTTATGTATTGGTAAATACATTACTGATATGAATCGTTGAAGCCATTTGCTTTCGTGCTGAATACAACTTTTTTTTGTGTTCGTTTTCTGAATAAACAGAACGCAAACGCCATATAAGTTTTCTCACCGTGTATTCAGATTATTTCTGACGACGCTAGTCGTGAAATATTTTTTTAAATTTCTATCTATAATAGACATTTCTTCAAATGCAATAGACATTATAGAATGTAAAGTAGTTTGAGGTTCTCCCTTCCAAATTTTTCTGGAAAATGAGATAAAGCATATTTTCATCATTATAACAAGCATTTATTTGAATTGATTCGTTCGTATGTCGTTCTTTCGAGTTCAAAATGTGTAATCAATTTTTGGAGCACCTTCCGACATCCAATGGAGCTGAATTTTGGCAGGAGTCCATAATTCCGGTGATAATGCATTACGCAATTTTCGTTACGGAAAAAACAAAATGTCAAAATTTAAAAATTCTAAATGGCGTCTCCAAGATTGCGCACGAGTTCTGTGATTATGGTAAGTTCGATTCAAAATTGGAATGTGGGGGTTTTCGGAGTCGGAGATTATGAATTTTTTGTCAAAATTTGGGAAATTAAAATGACGACTCATGGAATTTTTGTTAGAGAAAAAAACAAAATGGCGCTCCGATGTGGTGAACGAGATTTGGGTTTATGGTCCGATTCGATTGGAAAAAAAATCGACCCATTATTGAAGTTGGGTTCATTCATTTTTATATTATTTTTATATTCATTCATGACTCTTATAATAATTTACTAAATTTACCAAACTAAAGTGATGAAATTATAGGTTATTGGAAAATCAATATATGTATATGTATATACATGTATATATTATATATATATATATATATATATATATAAACATATATATATATATATATATATATATATATATATATATATATATTTATATATATTATATATTATTTTAATTTATTATTCCTTCATATATTTACTTTTATTTTCTATTTGTGTTTTGGGATTCTTATAATCAAGGTCTATGCGATTGTGTTAGAGACATTTTTAATAATTTATTATTCATATTTTTTTTCTGGAATACAATTCCAATAGATGAGAATTTATGTTGATGCAATATCAATTTGATGACGTACCTTGACAGATTGGAATATATTATTTATTAAAAATCTGTTTAGTTCTTGCCTTTTTCTTCATGTTGCGTTTCTTCCTTGAGGTAAACTTACTTTTGTTGTTGTGATTGAATATTTTTTGGTTGGTTGATTTTCAACGTTGGTATAGTGAGTGCTTTGGGATGATGTGTTGTTGGTAGTATTGAAAAGGGAAACATTCTCAATTAAATATTGATAGAAAGATTTTTCTGTGAATTGAAAAATCCACGATTAAAATGAAGTTATTTTTTGTGAATGTCTAACAGAAAACAACTACTTCCCCGGCTAAAGCCACGCTGGACATTGAACTACATCTGATAGATATTCTAAAAAGGCCCTAATTCAAAAGAAGAAATCTGAAATTGAAAATTTGCATTTTCATTCAGATAGTTATTTGATTTTCTATTCCAGTCTTGATTAGGAACTCATAAAGATGAATGAGGCAAAGAAGAATGTTTTCCAAAAGAGAGTACTCACCAGAAATCATTCGTAACATTGACGCAGGAGGGACATCGCATTCAGTAGGTCTTCAATACATTTTTGTCGACGAAAATCTATTTCACGCTTCCACGATCATCAGGAAGACCGGAAGAAATGGGAAACACATTTTTAAGAAGCAATCTCACTTTGCAAAGATGGAAAAAGTTAGAATCATTTCTTTTGTAGAGACACTTTTAAATTAGTATTTTCTGACATTAAAACCTGTCATGGGGTATGATAGATTGATTTGTTGAAATTATAAACAGGATGTTCATAAAATCAGATGTGGAATCATCTGCGACTGAAAGATAAACTTTAGTCACTATCTTCCATCGTCAAGATAACCTCTTGTGGGGTATTCATGTTGAAAAGGGAATTATTCTCAATTAAATATTGATAGAAAGATTTTTCTGTGAATTGGTAGTATATTTCGTGTTTCTTCATTTTGGGCACGTAGTCCCCGCTGATTGGGTGTTGAATCCGTTCGTTTCATTGATGTGTACTGTAGAGCCGATTGGAGATTGAATATTTTCGGTTTCAATTTGTATGGGATTTTTGTTCGTTTTTTCAATTATTTTATAAAAAATTTGATAAATTTGGCTGAGGATTCCTATGTCTGTTCTATCGTTCGTGACATTCACTTTCTTTTTTATATAGTATATCATTTCCTTGATACATTTTAAATTTTTTTTTTTTTATTTTTTTTAATTGGATTGGTTTCATTTTTTATTTGTTATAACAGTGCTGGATTTTTTCATATATTTATGTTCTTTCATACTTTTTTCCAAAAGTTGTGACGTCATACCGATGTATACTTTTTTGCAATCATTGCAAGGAATACTGTATATCACATTTGATCTCTTCATGGTTGGAGTGCTATTTCTTGAGGGTCCATATAAAGTTCTGAGAGTGTTGTTAGATTTATGGCTTACTTGATTTTCTTTCAATGTTGCTGATGTTTGCGGAAAGATTCTGAATAGATGGAGTGGTAATAAAGGTCCATTTTTTGTAATTTTTGATTCTGCTTTTGTTTTATTGTGAACTTTTTGAGTCCTTTTTCTGATTATTTTTTCAATTAAATTAATAGGGTAATTATTATTGATAAGGATGTTTTTTACTATCTTCATGGCGTTTTCTCGTAGTCGTAGTCTGATAATTACTGCTTTGTTTGGGAAAATGGGTAACACGAGTAATAATTTAGATATTTTTCCGAATGTGTTGGTTTTGTATAGCATTCTAACATGATGCATTGTATTTTTCTGATTGAAGTAATATCTAGAGAATTATCCATGTAATTTTCTCATTCTTCCATTAGTTTTATTTTGGGATGGAGAAAATTGAAGGCTCGTAAAATTTCAGCCCAGCTGTCTTGAGATATAGCTATTATGCAGTCATCAACATAGCGTTTGAAAAATGGTTCGTGAAAGCTTCATTTTTGGATAACTATTTCTTCTAGCAATTACATAACTAGTTGAGCTATTGAGGTAGATATTGGGGATCCCATCCATTCAGTTGTTCATGATTATCATTTTCATATTGAAAATAATTGTTATTGGGTGTTCAGTTATTTCCTTAATAGCCCAACTAGTTATGGAATTGCTAGAAGAAACAGTTATCAAAAAATTAGGATTTTACGTACCATTTTCCAAATGCTATGTTGATGACTGCATTATAGCTATACCTCATGACAAAAAGGGGAAATTTCACAAGCCTTCAATTTCTTCCATCTCAAAATATAATTTACAATGGAAGAATAAAAAAATTATATGACTAATTTTCTAGACATAACCTCAATAAAAAAAACAAAACATCATGACAGAATAGTATACAAAACCTACAAGTTCGGGAAGATATCTAAATTATAGCTCGTGTCACCCATTTTCCCAAAAAAGGCAGTCATAATCGAACTATAGCAGACAGAGCCATCACTCTAAGCAGTCCTCTTCTACGAGAAAACGTCCTGTAGGGAGTAAAAAACACCCTCATCAGAAATAATCACCCTATTCATTGAATTAAAAAAATAATCAGACAAAGGACTGAACATATCTACAATAAAACAAAAGAAAAATCCAACATTACAAAAAATGAAACATTCCTTACCATCCCATATATTCAGAACCTTTCAGAAGACATCAGTAACATTTGAAACTTCATATACACTCCTGAAAAATAGCACTCCAACTATGAAAAAATCGCATGTGATATACAGTGTTCCCTCCAATGATTGCGAAAAAGTATACATCAGTATGACGTCACAACTTTCGGAAAATAGGATAAAAGGATACAAATATATGAAAAATTCCCGCACTGCCTCAAAAAAACATATAATAAATGATTACCATTATCCTAATTTCAAAAATACCAAAATTCCAGCTGTCGACAAAAATTTTGAAAAAAGATCATCAAGGAAATCAAATATATATATATATATATATATATATATATATATATATATATATATATATGTGATAGGCTCCTTATATTTATATTTATTTTATGGTAGATTTGTTTCATTGATTTCCCTATCTTTTGAGAATTTTGAAAAATGAATACCTATCATAACAGAAATGAAACTCCGGCTATGTTGTCTCATCCTTTCTCAACACTCTTTTTACCTTATCCCAGCTCAGTTGGTACGCCTATGAAAAATGAGTCACCTCTATCATCAGCGGCAGGTTCAGTAGTGCCAACTTGGCGCAAAGCTTGATGTCAAAAGGTGCTATTTTGTGGGAGATTATGATGAGATGTTCAATAGATAAACAAAGAATGCAGAAAAATCGACAAATAGTTGTTTTAATTGAAATAAATCCTTAAAATTTACCTACTCTGCGAAATCTTATCTAACTAAGAACAGCAATATGAAATGGTTTAAACTTGTTTATGTGTGATAAATACTTGTTAAATGAACGTTTGAATGTTATGAAGAAGTCTGTGAGCATCGAAAAATCATCAAATGTTCAGAAGAAAGGACACAAGTGATCAGATAACCAATATAAGTTTCTGGACCTGATACGTTGCACTGTATTCAGTTCAGCTTTTGAAATACCTTACAATTCTTTCTTTGTGGTGTTCTCCTGCCTTCTGGAAGGGTTCGAGCTTACTGGAAGATACAGCTACACTGCAAAAAGCCCCTTCTGTTCCTGATAATGGCATGGACTGGACTTTGTTATTTCACTGAGGTTAGTGGTTTCTTCTAGCTTACTAATTTTTTCATTTGTATGTGAATCAGTTAAATAGCGGTTTTCGATAGTTCTGCTTGTTTTTATCTTGGCAACACACACATTTTGTTCCTTTTCACAAATTTTAAAATTTATAGCCACTTTCTTTATCACTGTTTGTTATTATAATGATTTTATTTACAATATCTAATTCTCAACCTTATATACTATGTACAAATTTGGATAAAATTCATATTTGACATTTTCCTGTTTTTATAATTTCAATATTCCATTATTTTCCTCACATAGCTTTTGACATCTCGCTGTTGGGTTTTCTCCTGATATGATTCACCATACAGGATGGTCCAACTTGTATATCACTCTATATACTTGAGATACAATGTTTTTTCATGAATTTAAATTTCCATATTATTTTTATTGTATATTCAAAATGAATGTATTGTTGGTCACATACTTATGAAAATGGATATACTTCAGTACTGACCTTTTGATACATATGCGATGACTAAAGCATGGTATAAGATTCTAGAATAGTGAAAAGCATAGAAAAATAGTGAAACAGACATAGCATGAACCACGATAACTTGAATACCTAATAATAATAAAGACCTATCATTTTAAAATTTTATAAAAAATATATTTTATATATATATATATATATATATATATATATATATATATATATATATATATATATAATAAAAAAGTTAACAGACATAGGAACCACACCATTTTTCACAAATTTACACACCATTTTAAAAAAAAAAAAATAAATATAAATATATATAATTCTAAAAACGGAAATATTTCATCTTCTATCGCCCCTACAGTACACATCAATGAAACAAAGCAGATTCAACACCCAATCAGCGAGGGCTACGTGTCCAAAACAAAGAAACATGAAATATACTACCAACAACACATCATCCTAATTCACTCACAACACCAATGTTGAGAAAGTTTTAGGGTTATAAACAAACATCAACCACACTGCGGTAGAACCAAACAATATTTGATCACTACAACAAGAAGAAGTTTACCAAATTGATATCATAACAAAATAAATTCTCATATATTGAAATTTTATTCCAGAAAGAAAATATGAATAATAAATAATTGAAAATGTCTAACCAATGTCTACCCAATGGCATATGCCCTTATTATAGAAGAGAACCAAAAAAAAAAAAAATATATATATATATATATATATATATATATATATATATATATATATATATATATATTATATATATATAATATTATATGTATATATATATATATATATATATATATATATATTGTTATGTTATGAAAAATCAGTTACATATTTTAAAAAGAAAAAACCCACAAAAAGAATAATTACTAAATAGCTATTAGTTTCAAGAGATTGTTTTTACATAATTTTTGAAATTCTATTTCCTTTAATAAGCCTCTGTATAATATGAATAGATAATATAGAAAATTTTTGAAATTCTATTTCCTTTAATAAGCCTCTGTATAATATGAATATATAAAAATATCCAAATACTATAATACAATCAATTTCATACACTGTCATAATGATTACAACCCATAATTGTTCAAAAGGCAACAAAAAGTCTAGATTTACAAAATCATCCTGAATAAAATGTGATCCACAAAATTATAAGCTTGAAACATACAGTATATGAAATTGTATCTAACTAAAAGTAGCCAATGGGAGAACAGCAAACTTTTTGATGACAATAGCCAATCAGGAAACAGTATGGTCAAATGTAAGATTGGAAATTTTGAGAAAATAAGAACGAGAAAGTGTCAGAGACAATTGTCACTGAAATTGTATATAGTTTATAAGAAAGTAAAAATAGTTGTATTTATAAATTTTGACCAATTACCCCAAACAGTGAAAATGTGACAATATAGTGCGCGAATTCAAAAATTCAAATCGAAAGGAATGAGGAGAAATGGTATCCTAGAGACGAAAAACAAAGCCACGAAGGGACCGAAAATAATTTGAAAACGAATGCCACGTTTTGGTTTAGAAGAAAGAAAAATTCATTAATTTCAACATAATGAGCAGAAAACCAATATTACCTCATTTGTACACCATATACAAGTATTCCAAAGCTGATCTCTGAATTTGAATGGTTCCTTCTATTTGGTATTGAAGTTCCTGAGAGCATTGGAGTGAAAGAGAATCCAAATCCGGGTGTATATTGAACAGCGACCGTTCCAGCAACAGGTATAAACTTTCCTAGTGCACATCAGGAATTGAACAATTTCACTAATAACTCATATCCCATCAGAAGAACTTTATTTCATTTGAATTTGAACTATTATAGAAAATTTCACTTTCAAGGTGAAAGTGAGGTTGTGTCCATTTATCCATGACCTGTTTCTCATGATTATCCATGAAAATTTGTAGATTGACATTAGAATAAGTTATCGATCGTAGGCCAGGTGAATTTAAGTTTTCCTGAATAAAGGAAATAATTGCTTTTTGATACTTTGTTGCTTATTTTCCACAATTATCAGCAATCGTATTTATGACCATTGAATAGATTGAAATTTGACATTAAGCAGTGGCTAGTGGCTCAATTGCCTGAACCGGCTATCTGAGACAAGAGGCGTACCAACTGAGCTTAGCTGTGGTAAGGAAAGTGATAACAATTGGCAGCAACGTGACGAGAGAACAGTGACGTTAGCTAGCAATTATTATTACATTGCAATATATTATACAGGGCCAAAATACTTATCTATATCATAGCAATTCGGCCCACAAAGAAGAGCGAAAATTATTAGCAATCTTCATTATATAACAACAATATATTTTTACAATTCATCATTCCATAACAATTAAGCGCCCAACGCGGTGCAAAAATATATTAATAATAATAACAAAAATCAATTACAAAATTCTTTATTCATACAATTCTCATTACATACCAATACATATATATATATATATATATAAAACCGGTAAACGGGATAACGAGAAAACGGAAAAACGGGGGTAACGCGAAAATGAGATAACGGGAAAACGGGAATAACAGGATAACGAGATAACGTGAAAACGGGATAATGGGAGAACTGGAAAACGGAAAAATGGGATAACAGGGAATACGGGAACACGGGAATAATGGGAAAACAGGATGACGGGCAAACGGGATGAGGTGATAACTGGAGAACGGGATAACGGGAAAACGAGATAACTGTATAACGGGAAGCAGGCGGAGTCAAAGGCATAACTTAGATGAAACAAAAAAAAAACATAAAAAAAAAATTCTAGAGGACGAGAGTTTTCAGTAAAAAAGTTTTAGGTGCTTAAGAAATTTGAACAGAAAACGTCTGTCGGGTCAGCTAGTTATCATAATGAAGGCAGTCGAGTGAATACTCCAAAAATAAGGAGGCAATAAAGAATTTCATTCAATTCACTAAGTTTATATCTCATTGATGTTAGCGGAAAAAGTTTTCTTTTTGAAATATCGGGGGACTAATCTCCAAAAACAGTTTACTTTTTTCTATAATTTCAGTTTTCATTTCTTCGTCGTTTCCGAATAGATTCAATTAATGAAATCTCAATTACTTATATGGAATGATTCTTCAATTTGCATTATTTTCAAAAGATTATGAGGAATTTGGATGTTTGAATAATCTAAGAGCAATTCTTTTGAATTCAATTTCAATGATTTGAATTGGATTACTGTTCAATTTCTATCATATGGAGTATTCAGGTTTTGTGATTCTTGAATATATTTTTCCGTATAAGTAAGACTTTCCTGAACCACATAAATGTTGCCCTATAATAATTCAATCCCAGAATCTCCATGGAGATGATCATCTCGGACGTGGACTTAGTTTTTTTTTCCGTAAAAATGAACCGTTATACGAGAAGAGACACTGAGTACTTATTACCCCAGTTTCAACTCATATTTTCTAATGCAATTAATACAGGAGAGTCATAAGCCTTCTACCACTCCAAGATGTTGATGTGTAAATAGTGACAAAATAGGAAAGGAAGGGTTGGCCATGTCATATCAACCAATTCAGGTCAGACCGAGATGTTGAAAAACATTTCAATTCAAAATTAAACCGGCGAAAAAATGAACTGAAAATATATAACAAAAAATTAAACGGACGAATAATTCAACTGAAAAGCAAAAAATACAAAAACCTTCTTAGTCTCGATGATAATTGAGCTCCTAAACTGATGTGAGTAACTAATTAACAGTTGGCGACAAACAAACAATTATCAAAGATCATTATATCACTTTGAAGAAGTAATCAAAACGCCGCTGTGCATCTCGCTGCCATCATCACGCTTTACCTAAGCCAATTGCTACTTAGTTTGTTTGGCGCTGACTCAAAATTAGTTACTCACATTAGTTTAGGGGCTCAATTATCATTAAGACTAAAAATGTTCATTTTGTTTTTTTGCTTTTCAGTTGATTTTTTCGTCGGTTTAATTTTTTGTTGAAAAGTTTTTATTTTCCAATTTTTTGTAGCCACAAAATTTACTAATAGACCAGAATCGATACATTTTGAAACCAAAAAAAAAAAAATTGAAGGATGAAACCCATCGGAAAAGGAAGGGAATATAATGAAAATGAAAGGAAAAATAATTTACGGGCGATCTGAGGTCGAGAAGTGGAAAGGGGTGAGTTTTCAAGGGTAAAACCGGTTTATTTCGATTTCCGGCAAAACAACAAGTCCTGTGGAAAAAAGTTGTAGGTAATAAGAAGATCTACAACTTTGGTTTTTACACTCCATTCACAAAACCTCAAAATTTATGTGAAAAATTCAAATAACGAAATTTTGGGTCATTCATTTTTTATCTTTTACAAAAAAAAAATTTTACCACGAAATTATTTGGTGAAAACTTACCATTTTATGTCCCAAACACACAGTAATTTTTTTTGATTTAAAATATTTATTTTCTCACCTTATTTTGACTTCTCTACTTTCTGATGGTCCAAAAAAAATACATTACTATGGTAATGTTCTCAGTAAATGCAAAGAAATAACAGGTAGTAAGGCCCAGACCCTCCTAGCCGCTTCCCCATTCCACTCATATAAGTTATCTCAAAATAGCAATAAATAGGCATCTTACGCATATAATTTAAAGAAGATTCTCAAAATATTGTAGATGTCTTATTGAATTCGGATTCGAGTTTTTTTCGTTTCTTTGCATTTTCTGAGAACATTTACCCTAGTAATGTATATTTTTTTTTTATATTAAGTCGAAATAAGGTGAAAGAATAAATATTTCAAATCAAAAAAATCACAGTGCGTTTCGGACATATATAAGTGAGTTTTCACCAAATTTCGTGAGAAAAATTTTGTTTTTGTAAAAGATAAAAGTAAAAAACCAAAAACTTAGTTCGTTGAATTTTTCACATAGGAGTCGTAGTTTTGCCGGAAATCGTTTTCTACCCTTGAAAACTCACCCCCCTCCACTTCCCGACCTCAGATCGCCCGTGAATCATTTTTCCTTCTATTTTCGTTATATTCTCTTCCTTCTCCAATGGGTTTCATCCTACTATTATTTTTTTAAACTTTTTACCATTTTCAAAGGCTTCAGCCCTGGTCTATAATCACAATTTTTTATTACATCCAAAATACTTACTTACCTAGCTTACTTCAACTATTAACTATTGAATAATATGATTATCTATTTTAACTATTTTTTGTTATATAATATGAACTATTTTTGAAAGTTCTGGTTAGTTGATTTCATCACTTTGTATATAATTCCATCCTTTCATAGAATGTTATTACTGCGACGGATGCAGAAGGATCTGTCAGTGTCTACTACATATGTGTGCCAATGCTTACAAGGGAAAAATCAATCGACCCCTGTTTTTCTACCCATAGGAGTGGATCATTTCACTTCAAATTAAAAAAAAACATCCAAATCGGAAAACCCACTACAAAGTTATGCCTGATAGAATCGGCTAACGGACCAAAATTCAGAGGTTGGGCGATCAATATCCTCCATTTTGCTACCCTTATGGATGGATTTCTTTGTTCAAATTCAGATGGGTCCAACTTCGAAGTACACCCTATTAAATGGAGAAAGAATCATCGGAATCCAGCTGCTCTGTGAAAAATCATGCGGGATCATACATACAAAAAAAAAATATACGCGTTGACTAGAAAACCGCCTTCTTCTTTATTTCGTCGGTTGAAAAATGAATTAAACCTTTTTAGACCTGATAACTAGGCTCCCAAACTGATGTTTGTAACTCATTTATAGTCGGCGCCAAACAAACCAGCAATTCAATTGGGTAGAGCGTAAAATGATAGCAGCGGGATGCACGGCGGCGTTTTGGTAACTTCTTCAAAGTAATGATTTTCGTTAATTGTTTGTTTGGCGCCAACTTAAAATTTGTTACTTACATTCGTTAAAGAGATCATTGGGACTAAGAAGGTTAATTTATTTTTTTGCTTTTCAGTTGATTCTTTCATCGGTTTAATTTTTTGTTAAAAAGTTTTTATTTTTAAATTTCTTGTGGCTGAAATCAACTTATAACTATTCACCAAAATCAACTAATAACTATCTACTCAATTGACTCCAAGTTCCAACAGAATCAAAGATTCTGCAGCGGGATGCACGGCGGCGTTTTGATAACTTCTTCAAAGTAATGATCTTTGTTAATTGTTTGTTTGGCGCCAACTCAAAATTAGTTACTCACATTCGTTAGGGAGTTCAATTATCATTAAGACTAAGAAGGTTCATTTAATTTTTTGCTTTTCACTTGATTTTTTCGTTAGTTTAATTTTTTGTTAAAAAGTTTTTATTTTTAACTTTTTTGTAGCTAAAATCAACTAATAACTATCTATTCAATTGACTCCGGGTGTCCATTATATTGGAGTATCATCAGAACTACCTATATGTGTGCCAAGTTCCAACAGAATCAAATCCAAGTTCCAGCAGAATCAAAAATGAAATAAACCTTTTTAGTCTTGATAACTAGGCTCCTAAACTAACGTTAGTAACTAATTTTGAGTCGGCGCCAAACAAAGAAACAAATTTCCTTGCTGAGCGTTCCCGACTTCAATATCACCTACTCGAACTGGCACACACGTGAGGGCACACGTCGTGGCGAGTGGTCGTGCGGATAGCGCATATCTGGAATGTTATTGTTTATCGCTGGAGATTTCACGTTGGATTTTGATGTTATTTTGTTTGATTATTTTTCAAAAGTAATTTATTGATTCTCGTTGATTATTCGTTTGGCGTCGACTGAAAATAAGATACTTACAATAGTTTAGGAGCTCGGTTATTGAACCTAAGAAGATTTATTCAATTTTTCGTTATTCAATTTCTTTTTCCGTAGGTTTAATTTTTTATTTGGATTCTATTTGTTTTTGGCTGAAGTCCACTAAGTACTACCTACTCAATTTTCGATTACTTTTACAGTACTTACTTACCTACCTCACATCAACTATCAACTGTTATATAATATACCTTGTTTACCTACTTTAACTGATGATTGTTATATAATGTAAATACTTATATAACAACAATTTTTTTATACCAACATAGGTAAGAAAAAGTGCTGCTTGAATGAGAAACGACATTTGAAAAAATCAAATGATGGGAAAAAAAAATTATAGGCAAATAAAGAGAGAAATAGACTAACATGTTCACAGGAGAGTTTGGGTCTGCGAGAGAAAATACTTCTGGGCATGTGAACCGTTGAGGAGTTCCCTCGACTGTCTTCCGTCTCCATCATCAGAATAACCCTGGGTCTCCATTATGTTGTAGTGTCATCAGATATGTGTGCCAAGTTTCAACACAATCGATTGACAGGTGGAAAATCAATCACCTGTCAATTTTGGTGTAAATTCCTTCCACTGTTTCAACTTGTGCCATCTATTGAATTAAAAAAAAATTCAACGATGGATCTTCAACCAACTCTCTGGACCGGCGATGGGCCTTTTTTTAATTCCATTAGAACAACTCCCATTATGTTCTGACAAAATGATCTGAGTTGAATTCATCACTCCCCTTCCTGAATTTTCTACGTAATTCCATCAGGTTCACTATGGAGATCGGGTCTCGTAATGGCCTACCTTTTCTAGATCTACTCATCGAAAAAGCAATAAAAATTTTGAATTCTCCATTTACAGAAAACCCACTCACACAGATTATGTAATTCCTTCCTCATCTAATCATCCTTCCTCGCATAAATTTGCTGCTTTCAATTCTTCATTCAACACATTGTTTTCCATTCCCTTGAACCATGAAAATTTTAACGCTGATTCAAATAACATCAACAATGGCTATCCTATACAACTTATGAATGAAACCTCTATGAATCCACTAATATCAACTTGTATACCCCAACTTTACCTAAACGCCATTCTTCTATCCCTTTCTTTGGTGAAGTTCCTAACGATATTGAAAACATCTTCAAACGTTTTCGCGATGATTGTCACATTCGTTTTTATACCAACAATACTATTTCAAACATTTTGGTCAATAACAAGAATAAATCCAAACTCATTGACAACTCAGGAGTATACAAAATCAGTACATTGGCAAAGTGGCAGAAAAATCATCACCAGAGTGAAAGAACATAGAAGAATCATCGACAAACATTTGTTAAAATATCAAAACATTTCCTTCGTTGAGATTAATTCTAACAGCTCATTCGCTATTCATATTGTTAATTCCCATCACTATTTTGACATTGAAAAAGATATAAAAATACTCCACCGTTCTAACAAAGGTCATTTATTGACACTGAATTATTTTCTAAATCAATTCTAACATAATGAATCCGTTCATAACATCATCAAATGAACAAATCAATTTTGATTGTATATTCAATTCTTTACAATTTTTATAGAAATAATTTTTATTTTATACATTTTTAAATTACATTCTTCCTAAAACGGTGTTCTTCTTCACCTTCAATCTAATGTTTGAAATGACTTCTTCCTTTTTTCTCCCCCTTGGTCTGTTTAATAGTATCACATTAGATGTCGCCACAATAAGCATTTCATCTTATGAATAGCTTCATTGTCTTCACACTTGGCAGCGCTCCTGTAGAACGTCATCTGACCGCAATGTTGGTTGAACTTCCTCATCACTCTTATTGAATTTATAATTATATGACATGATTATCCACCATAGCTCGTATTGTTGGTACTTACAACCCTTCATCTTGTTTAATTCTATGTTTTCATCGAACTACTTCAACATGTAATTTTTCCATTTCGATTGCTCAAATCATTAATAATAATAATAAAAATAATTTACCATATTCATCCACTTCGTCAGCCCAATTGATGTTTGATTTTCGGATAGGTTGAACGGGTATGGTTCCGCTACCTTCTTGTAAAAAATCGGTTAACGCCAAGGTTTTCCATTTCGGTTTCTTCGCTTTTTTGCCTGTAATCGCAAAGAAGATTAATGACGGACAATAAATGCCAACACGAGGGCAGATGGAGGTTCGATTTCACATAAATTTTTAATTAATGAATGTCTCGGAAGAAATCAGCACCGAAGTCACAAAAGAGGCTTTGAATGAAGGAAAACGCGAATAATATTGTTTAAATCTACTAAATATCAACAATAATGAACCAACCTGAAGCCATATTTAAACAGAAGATGTAAATGGCAGATATCAAAATTGCGACGTGTAGTGATGAATTTCTGGTGGATAAGGCCTACCAACCACAGAATGTGGAATTGTGGCGGGACAAATGGGGCCTCATTTCCACGGCATGTTGAAATGCCCAAATTTGAAAGCTTTTCAGAAGAGGCCGTTACAACAATGGAATTTAGATGAGAGCACACTCAGAGCACTCTTCTTGTTTGGGAATATGTTCTATATGTGACTATTGTGGTTTTTCTTGTATTGTAGCTCTGATCATGATTGCAGATGAACCTTTAAAGGTTTGAAACATGTATCATTGATAATTTCTGGAATATCTCTTTGGGCCCCATTAAATTTGTGCAGATGACTTTTGTGCTCTTCTTTCAGATATTCACATCCACTCTTCTTCGAGAATTTGGACATTGAGGAAATTTCAATCACCCCCCATTTCACTATCCTGACGAGTGTTTTTTTTTATTTAAATGAAACCAACTTCGAAGTATACCCCACTCAATGGAGAAAAAAAATCGTCTATATCGGTAAAAATTCTGTTGGTGATCAAAAATTATCCCCTAATTTCCTACCCTTAGGGGTGGATTATTCTCTTTGAATCCAAATGAAACAAACTTCGAGGTATACCCTATCCAAATTGAAAAGAATCATCAAAATCGGTCTACTCTGTTGAAAGTTATGCGTGGTCATACACAAAAAAACATATACGCGTCTACTTGAGAAACTCTTTTTTTTCGTCGATTAAAAAGTCTAGTCCAGCCATTTCGGATTGTGTCCAGTCAAACTAAGCCATATTGAGTCCGACCAGGGGGTCTATTCTCAAACGGTGACATATTGTGACGCATGCGAGATTTCTACATTGTCGAACAAAAAACTCATTCTCTCATTCTCAAATGTCGCATTCGAAAATTTTCGATAGACAAATTGTAGAGTGGTCTAGAGCAGTCGACAGTTTCATTTCGAATGCGAGATGACATATTTGACAGATTTCCTTCATCAATTCCATAGGTAAGAAAGGGCGATTTAAAATTATCCCCTAATTTCCTACCCTTAGGGGTGGATTATTCTCTTTGAATCCAAATGAAACAAACTTCGAGGTATACCCTATCCAAATTGAAAAGAATCATCAAAATCGGTCTACTCTGTTGAAAGTTATGCGTGGTCATACACAAAAAAACATATACGCGTCTACTTGAGAAACTTTTTTTTTTCGTCGATTAAAGAGTCTAGTCCAGCCATGTCGGATTGTGTCCAGTCAAACTAAGCCATATTGAGTCCGACCAGGGGGTCTATTCTCAAACGGTGACATATTGTGACGCATGCGAGATTTCTATATTGTCGAACAAAAAACTCATTCTCTCATTCTCAAATGTCGCATTCGAAAATTTTCGATAGACAAATTGTAGAGTGGTCTAGAGCAGTCGACAGTTTCATGTCGAATGCGAGATGACATATTTGACAGATTTCCTTCATCAATTCCATAGGTAAGAAAGGGCGATTTAAAATTTGGAAAATCAAAGGAATGGCCTCTTAACTTGGGACCATTGTGCGCCAACGTGATCTGAGAATCAGCTGGGCTTGCCTATTTCTTTGACGAAACTCTGCAGTTTTCTCAGCTGAATCTCTTTGACAACTTCTGGGTTCAAAATTATGCTCCCCAGAACGATCTCCCTCTGGTCCACCGAAGTGGGGCACTCAGTAAGGATGTGCGTCTTTCCATTCGTATCTCGTGAGGATGATGATTTTTGGTCTCTTTTTGAAATTCAGAACCAGCAGGATGCTGTCTCTCTCCATTTGTTAGATTGGACAGCCCTCCTTTGCCTTGTTCCAAATATTGGAGTGTCCATGGTCATCCTCCGTGACCATCCATTGGCCTGTGCCTTGGAGTCTGTAGGCAGTACGCATGGCTTCATGCTCAATGACTAGGTGCAGAGGTGGCAGTCCTAGCAGAACTTCTAGGGTCTGGTAGGCGTCGTCCTCATGGCACCTGCCATTCCTAGGCAAGCCAGTCTCTGTACTTTATCTAGTTCATTTCTGGACTTGCTTCTTGTGGTGCCGGTCCACCAAACGATGGACCCGTGAGTTAGCATCGGGCGAATAATCGCCGTATATATCCAGTGTAGGGTTTTTAATTTCAAGCCCCACCTCTTTCCGAAGGCTCTTCTGCATGCCCAGTAGGAGCAGATAGCCTTCTCGGTGAGATTTGAATCTGCTCGTTCCAGGTCAGCTTGGAGTCTATGATGACTCCATGGTGTTCCGTCGACCCTTTTTACGGAAGCTGTCTTCCTGAGGAACGTATCTCTGGAAGAGTTCCTATTTTGCGTTTCTTGGTAAAGAGTACCAAAACCACTCTTTCCGGATTGACTCTCAACCCTCCGGTAGAACACAACTGTTCTACTCTGCTAGGTGCAGGTGTATCGGTTGGTCTTGAGCCAGCAAGACCAAGTCGTCCGCATACACTTGTGTGTACAGCCCTGACTCATTTAGTTAGCTCCGTGAGAAGCTCGTCGACCATCAGGAACCATAATAGGGGTGACAGAACTCCTCCCTCTGGACACCCTCTTGATACCTTGCACAGAACACATTTGAGAATTGTTAATTTGGTGTTGCCAGCTCATACTATTCGACAATTTTTGTCTCGTACGTCTTGGATGTCGGAACCAATAAAGAATACCACAATTTCAAGTTGTGCGACAATTTCCATCGACAAATGTCGAATTCGACAAATTTTGATCGACATTCGAGAATAGACCCCCACAGACCAAGCCGAGTTTTGCCAAGTCATGTTATGTCAACTACAATCCAGCCTATTCACTTTTACTTAGCCATGCCCAGCCAAGCTTAGCCCAACTGACTTAACCAAACCGTGCAAAGTATGTTACCGCTAAGCCAGTTGGACACACTTGCTACACCGAACTGCGGACCAAGTGTAACGACGTCAATTCATCAAGCGAACGCCAGATAGATATAGGAACTAAAACGGAATAATTAAAAAAGGGAAGGTACAGTAGGTGGTTGGAGAGTCTAGGAGGAGATGGTGTAAGCGGTCATCTTTTTTTATTTGTTTATTTGTATGTTTGTTTTGTTTTTCAATGAAAAACCGAATGGAAGATTTGATGCCTGTAAACATGTAAGGAATCATCAGTTGTGTTGAAATATTATCGCTCAGGTCACGCAATTTTGGCTGGGGGAGAGGGGTATTGTCAAAATTATATCAAGCACCCCTTAGAATCAATCAATTATTACAATTCTCCAACGCTATTTTAGGAACACGAGTTTCTGAAAGAGACTAATGATGGGGCAATCGGCGATTCGAAGTAATATTTTTGCCGTGATCAAAGCTAGTTAGGGAATGGGAGAGTTTGGGGAGTTAGGACGTCTAGTTAATAATTGGAAAGTTATCTTGTTAAAATGATGCTGCCTAGTTGATTATTGGAGAGTTCTGTTGTTGAAATTATGCTGCCCTTATTTTATTAAAAATCTGAAATGACTAGAAGAGATTCATCATTCAATTTCAATTTGGTTACTTTCATTATTGTATATATTTCAATGGGTGGTTAGAAAAAATCCCAAAGTGATTTCGAAGAATTAAGAGTAAGAATAATTCCAATTGGTTCTGAAACAAATTCAATTGAAATTATGAAGAGGGCACTGTTTTCTCCATAATGTGCCAATTTCAATATTTTTATCTATTAAAAAGTATATTGAGACAATCAACATTTTCAGTCCATAATAATCTCACTTGAAGACCTGAACTTGACCCAGATTCGGGTACAGCTAGGTAAGATTTGATAATCCATGTATTCCGTTGTTAATTATTCTCTCCTATGTTTTCCAACAAAAACATTTTGTAGAGGCTATTGACGCAAAAAAATTATCCCAACGATTTATTTTCAATTGTAATATCACGAGAGAGCGAGAATGAAGTAAAAATAATCAGAAGGATTTTTGAAAACTTGTTACCAGGCAACAAAAAAGAGAGTTTGAGAAAAAATCTGGAGAATTATTTTCTACTTTATCGAACTCATAAACACATTTCCTCGCAAAATAATACGATGTACTAAACCGTTTTTGATTTATTTTTCATGCGAATTGACGACAGACGTCAAATAAAAAATATATGTTGTCAGAATATAAAAACAAAATACCTCAAAGAATCTCCGCGGAAATTTTATAGGAAGAAAATTATCACTAAGATAATGTTTTGATTGACCGAAACGTTAGTGGATGATTCGAATTGAAAGTTTCTTTTGGTTTCTAGAAATGTCAAAAAATTATCAGGAGAAAAATATGTATTGTAAGTGTTCTTCTTATTGATTTTTCATATAAATTGGATAAAGTTTTGGTTCGGTTGGGGTACGGTTTCGAAAGCCACTGCGTGTAATCATTCGGTACCACATTTCTCTGAACCAACAACCCCCACCCCTCCTTTTGAAATATCGCAAATCAAAAAGGAAGGGGGGAGGGCGCTGTCCTTCCAGAGTTTGCAACACCACGGAATCTGGGGAAAATGAAATGAACATTTAGGGAAAAATATATTTACCAATTCAGTATAATGAGGAGACATTTTTTTCAAGATCAATATTCAGTCAAGACGACAAATAATATTCCGACTTACAAGTCGGAATTCCAAGATACAAGTCGGAATTCCGACTTACAAGTCGGAATTGTAAAATAAAAAAAAATGTGGCACTTCTACGCCTTCGTACAAAACAATATGATGTTTTTTTTATTCAATCTCAATTTCAAAATTTGTGATTTTATAGATTTATACAAGAATAATTGTAACCAAAACGAATTATTTTCCAACAAGCTTGTTAAGAATTCTTTCATTCATTTAACTCTAGAAAAAATCCCCACATCGATATTGTATGCCAATTGCTAAATCGTGATATTTTATCAATAATGCAACAAAAGACCAAATAGCATACGTTAACTATAATTGAAAAATGGCTGCAATTTTTGCAACATTCAATTGCTTTTTGAAATGGTGATACAAGCCAGAACGATATGCGAATCTTAATATTGATAAGGTATTATATAAACCTTCTAGTAAATCCTTCTTAAAGTGTTAAATAATTGTTTCGAGTAATTACAAAAAAAAAATGCAGGTTTTAAAAATTACCGCAGCGCATGTGCACACTGCGATTGTATTGCAAAGTAACTTTTCGTGATCCATATAACAACAAAAATGAGCCTGTGTGGAAGCATACGTTCAATAATTGTTCTTCAATATTCCTTTTTTTGTTACACACTTTCTATTAGCTTCACTTGTATGTTTGTTTGTTTGTAACCGACTCCTTTGGGCGCGATTTTGACCCACTTCTAGACGTACGAATGATTCAAAATTTGGCAGGTGTACATAATTCTGGTGACAATGCATTAGGAAATTTTTGTTTAAAAAAAAACGAAATGGCGGCTCCAATATGGCGGACGAATTTTGTGATTATGGTCTGATTCGCTTCCAAATTGGTATGAGAGGGTTTTCGTGGTCAGAGATTATGATTCCTCCGTCAAAACTGAAAAATTCGAGATGGCGGCTCCAAAATGGTAGACGAGTTTTGTGATTATGGTCCGATTCTATTCAAAATTGGTATGTGGGGGTTATTGGGGTCCAATATTGTGATTCTTTTGTGAAAATTGTAAAATTCTAGATGGCGGCTCCAAAATGGCTGACGAGTTTTGTGATTATGGTCCAATTCTATTCAAAATTGGTATGTGGGGGTTTTTCGGGTCGAAGATTATGATTATTTTCTCATTAATGGAGGATTTATGATGGCGGCTCCAGAATGGCGGACAAGTTTTTTTTTTTTTATATATTTCAGAAGAGCATCGCCCATGAAAATATCTATAAAATAGAGACAAATCGTTAACTTTTCTACAGTGTTCCAGACAAGTGAGCGAGTTTGTAAGCGAGGCATCACCGACGAAACGAATTGCCCTTTTTTGGACAGAATCCAATAGCCTCAGGATATGTTTAGGTGCAGCGCTCCAAATATGGGAACAGTATTCCAGGACAGGTCGGATCTGTGCCTTATAGATCATAAGCAGCTGGGTGGGGGTGAAATAGCTCTTGGCACGAAACAAAAAACCGAATTTTTGGGATGCACTTTTGGCAATGGACCTCACGTGATTTTCCCAGGAAAGGTTATTGCTGATAGTAATACCAAGCATCGATATGGATGACTTCAGTGGTATGGTTACTCCTGACAAAGTTATGTTAGGCACAGTGAGATCGACTTTTCTAGAGAAAAGACATGCTTGTGTTTTGTTAGCATTGAATTCTACCAAGTTATTAGATCCCCACTCGAGAATTGTTGCTAAGTCCATATTTATATTATTAACATTTCTTCCTCGTTCATTTCTGGTTTCACGGGCTGATATAGGGGCCCTGGAAGAGAAAGCGGTATGGAGGGTACTATCATCGGCAAAGCTGTGTACTGGACATGAAGTTGCTTTCAACAGGTCGTTGATGTGAAGTAGAAATAGTTTTGGTGCGAGAATAGATCCTTGCGGAACAACAGCATTTATGAGTATAGTGTCAGATGAAACTCCATCGACCACTACATGGAGAGACCTGTTTGAGAGAAAACTAGCAAGCAGAGAACACAGCTGAGGGGGCAAGCCATAAGACGGAAGCTTGGCGAGGAGTCCCTGGTGCCAAACTCGATCGAACGCCTTGGAGATATCTTATGCCACAGCTAAAGTTTCTCCATACTTTTCAATAGATAGCTGCCATATATGTGAGACGTAAGCGAGCAGGTCACCAGTTGATTTCTGATGGCGGAAGCCATATTGCCTATCGCCCATGAAAATATCTATAAAATGAAGACAAATCGTTAACTTTTCTACAGTGTTCCAGACAAGTGAGCGAGTTTGTAAGCGAGGCATCACCGACGAGACGAATTGCCCTTTTTTGGACAGAATCCAATAGCCTCAGGATATGTTCAGGTGCCGCGCTCCAAATATGGGAACAGTATTCCAGGACAGGTCGGATCTGTGCCTTATAGATCATAAGCAGCTGGGTGGGGGTGAAATAGCTCTTGGCACGAAACAAAAAACCGAATTTTTGGGATGCTCTTTTGGCAATGGACCTCACGTGATTTTCCCAGGAAAGGTTATTGCTGATAGTAATACCAAGCATCGATATGGATGACTTCAGTGGTATGGTTACTCCTGACAAAGTTATGTTAGGCACAGTGAGATCGACTTTTCTAGAGAAAAGACATGCTTGTGTTTTGTTTGCATTGAATTCTACCAAGTTATTAGATCCCCACTCGAGGATTGTTGCTAAGTCCATATTTATATTATTAACATTTCTTCCTCGTTCATTTCTGGTTTCACGGGCTGATATAGGGGCCCTGGAAGAGAAAGCGGTATGGAGGGTACTATCATCGGCAAAGCTGTGTACTGGACATGAAGTTGCTTTCAACAGGTCGTTGATGTGAAGTAGAAATAGTGTTGGTGCGAGAATAGATCCTTGCGGAACACCAGCATTTATGAGTATAGTGTCAGATGAAACTCCATCGACCACTACATGGAGAGACCTGTTTGAGAGAAAACTAGCAAGCAGAGAACACAGCTGAGGGGGCAAGCCATAAGACGGAAGCTTGGCGAGGAGTCCCTGGTGCCAAACTAGATCGAACGCCTTGGAGATATCTAATGCCACAGCTAAAGTTTCTCCATACTTTTCAATAGATAGCTGCCATATATGTGAGACGTGAGCGAGCAGGTAACCAGTTGATCTCTGATGGCGGAAGCCATATTGCCTATCGTTGACAATTCCTGAGTCTTCCATGACCTTTGAAATAATAGATAGCAGTGCGATAGGTCTGTAGTTGCTAGGTAGGGCCTTTTTGCCTATTTTAGGGACTGGCTGTACTCTTGCAATTTTCCAATTGGACGAAAATACCCCCAAATTGTAAGAGTGGTTGAACAACTTTCAAAGAACAGGTGTTAGTTCGGGGGCACATTTCTTGAGAACAATCGGCGGGATTCCGTCAGATCCACAGGCTTTGTTGGTGTTGAGACCCAGCAAAATCTTTCTGATAGTACGTTGGCGAAAGGTGATCTCGGGCATGTGACTGTCAATAGGTGTAGTGTTCGGCGGTTGTTTTCCCGATGAATCCAGAGTGGAATTTCCAGCAAATAGGTGCGCAAAGATATTGGCTTTTTCCTGGGCAGTCGTTGCTAGTGTTCCATCTTCTTTGGTTAGAGGAGGAAATGAGCTGGAAGTGAAGTTTCTTCCCACAGCTTTGGCGAAAGACCAAAATGAACGGGATCCGTTAGGACATTCAGCAAAATTTGATCTTATTTTGGCATTGTGGGCATCTTTCGAGCATTCTATTGTCTCTTTGCATATGCCTTCAGCCTCGACATATGCTGCTCTGGTCTCAGGGCCCGGATTTTTTAGCCATCGATGGTATGCTGCCTGTTTGGAAGCCACAGCTCTAGAGCAGTTTCTGTTAAACCAGGTCTTATCGGATGATGTTCTTCTTTCGGTATTCGGTATGTAGGTTTGCATCCCCAACATGATGATTTCAGAAATTGTCTCAGCGCATCGTGTTGGATCTACTGAAGAGAAACAAACTCTCCTCCATGGAAACGCTGAGAAAAACATACGAAGACCTTTCCAGTCGGCCGAATTGTAATGCCACATGAGACGGGGTGGTATTGTGCAGCTCGATGGTAAATGGAAAGAGCATGTTGTGGAGATGAGGGTTTGATCAGAGTTTCCAAGTGGGGCACAAACTTCTATTCTATACGGGTCAGGATTGGTGGTGAGGAAAAGATCCAGTGTATTGGCAGACTGGTTGTTGACATCAGGGATGCGGGTTGGTAGCTCGACCAGTTGTTCTAGACCATGAGTGATGGCGAAGGCCTCGGCTTGACGACCCGCATCCTCTGTTTTGTTAGAGAATTTAAGCCAGGCAGCGTTATGTACATTAAAGTCTCCCATGAATATGATTTCAGCTGTTGGATGGTTCTCCTGAATGTAGTCCAGTTTGAGTGATAAAAACACAAAGAGGTCGTTATATGAAGGTTCATTAGGTGAAAGGTAAAGGCAGCAGAGGAACTTAGTCAGTTTGGTATCAGATAGCTTGAACCACATCACATCAAAGTCTTTCGGTTCCAAACTCTCTTCACGCTGGCATGAAAGGTTAGCCTTAGCGTAAAGGCAGACTCCACCTTTGAACCTGAATCGAGAATGGAGTTCGTAACCAGGACAAAGCATATGGACCTTGTTGGTGGACGAGTTCACTTGTGTTTCTGTTAGAGCCAGAATATCCGGTTTTTTCGTCTGTAGGTGATGGTGGACGTCATTGATGTTCTTGTTGAGTCCGCGGATATTACAAAAATTAATCTTTAATGTTGAGTCCCCTCGAGTACCTCTCGCCCGGAAATCCGAATGGAGAGGTATTTCGCTTCCGGAGTGTTTCATTCTAGGAGACTTCATCATTATTACTATTAGGATGCACCTGAAAATAAAGGAGGAATTGGGGAAAAGGAAAGAGGGAGACAGGAAAGTATCGACCGAACACTGAAACATGGAATGATCCATTTCACAGCACACAAAGTCGATATGGTGGTATTTCACCGGGCGATGAGACCATCTTGCACCTACGGTTATCCTTTTAGTCGCCTCTTACGACAGGCAGGATTTACCATGGGGCTATTCTAAAGCCGACCCCATACAGCAGTTTTGTGATTATGGTCCGATTCTATTCAAAATTGGAGAATAATAGTTAAAAAAACTAAATAATAGAAAACAAAACTAAAAAGTTTAAAATAAATTATAGTTTAGAAACTGAAGAACACACTTTAATAGAAAACTAAACTGAAAAGTAGAAAATAATTTTGAATGAGTTTGAAATAAGAATACAGTGATTACAAACAAATTTATTTCATCGTAAAAAAGCGTGGGGTGATTTTAGATACTTTCATAATGATTCTACTTTTACTAATATCTGTCCATGAAATATTAACAACAATTGACATCAAGCACCCCACGCTTTTTTACGATGGAATACATCTCTTGTTAATCACTGTATTCTTATTTCAAACTCATTCAAAATTATTTTCTACTTCTTAGTTGAGTTTTCTATTAAAGCGTGTTTTTTAGTTTTAAAACTATTATTTATTTACATGTTGAATTAATAATTTTGGAGTTCCTTACATAAGGGACGCGTATGCAGATTCTTCTCAGACGGGAATATTTTTCATAAACATTACCGAAAACCAATTTGAATGCATTTACTTATCGTTCGGAATCATTAATTTTCAATGCAAATTCAAATTTGATTAGTGACGCCGCTGCATGCGAACACTCTTGGATATTTGTCTAGGTCATGTTGAAAATCTATATTAATCATAACTTAAAAGATGCATACATTAAAAAAACGTTGCACCGTCATTAACGGCCAGTCTATTATGTTTTTCCCATGCCCATCAGCTGGATGGGAAATGGGGAATTTCGAAAAATTTGAATGTCTAGTGGATGATTGAAGAGTTCTGTTGTTGAAATTAGGCTGCATTAATTTTTTAAGGAATACGTTCAGTTCATTTCATTCGAAATCAGAAACCACCGGAAGATATTAATCATTTTATTTTCATTCAGTTCCTTTCATTATTATCATATATATATATATATATATATATATATATATATATATATATATATATATATATATATATATATATATATATATATATATATATATATATATATATATATATATATATATATATATATATATATATATATATATATATATATATATATATATATATATATATATATATATATATATATATATATATATATATGTATATATATATATTATTGAATGTTTTTTATATTTTTCCAAAGTATTTCAATTGATGAAGGATAGGAATCTACATAGTTGGCTTCGAAACAACCCCAATCCACCACAATATGTATGGTTATTGTTCAGCTGGTATTTTCCTTCTGTAATGTAGTAGTTACGATGCCTTTTGGCAGGTAATATATTTCAAAATGACATGATAGCCCTCGATTATAATGGGTCCCCTTTTCAAGATATTCGAGCTAAAAAGTGAACAAAAAGCTTCCGCCATTTTCTATAGGTAGGACGCTATTTGGGAGTTATTATTGAAATTGCAACTCTTCGAATCTTGAACAAAAAAAGCTCTGTCAAAAGTCGTTGGGAAAAATGGTACGACGGGCATATAGACATATACACAAGAATATTTGAAAATTAACAAAAAAAATACATACATACATTATGATCCGTGTTCGGGTAAAAACATTCGTGAGTACCGCAAAACGGTTTTCATCTAGCCTACAAAAACAACCAATCTTACATTTACCAAACATACTTTGGTATAAGGGAGGAATATCGAGGGGACTGTTGAACAAATGGAAATAATTTAATGGACATAGCCCTCAAAGAGAAGTGTTAACCGTAGACAGTGTTTCGGGCCCTCGGCCCTCATCAGTACGGTGAAGAAGTGCAAGGATTAACAACACTTGGTAGAAAACGACAAATCAACGGAGTCAACAACCAGCAGCAAGCCGCATATTTCTAGTTTCGGTTAGCAGACCCTGCATTCCAGGACAACAACCAACGTCACCACGGAGGCAGCTATAGCTACGTGCGTGACATCCGAGTCCAGGATTATAGAGATGAAAGGGAGGAATATTGAGGGTACTGTTAAACAAAATGGAAGAAATGTAATGGACTTAGCCCTCTGGTGACTCTAAATCAAAAACTAACGGAACCCCCATACAAACTTCCATACCCCAGTTCATCCCTTTAGGGGTTGAGTTTCTAAGAACACTGAAATGCATATTATTTCTATTCGTAACCAAGACTTCAAATACCAATTTAAATGACCGTAACTTGAAAACTAACGGAATTCTTATAAAGAACTTCCAATCCCAATTTTACTCCTATTTCACCCTTTTATTGGTTGAATTCCTGAAAACACCGAAAGAATTTTTTTTATTTGTAACAGAGTGCCCCAAATACCCATATCCATTATCCTAACTTCAAAACTGACTATACAGACTTTCAACCCCCATTTCAGCCCTTTAGGGTTGAATTTTCGAAAACCCTGAAGCACATATCTTTTCGTTTGTGAATCCAAAATACTTATTTCCATGACTCTTATTTCAAAATCAACTTTATTTTCAACTTTCACCCCCTTCTCACCCACCTTTCTACATCTTAAGAAATGGAATATAAAAAAATATGCTGTAAAATTTCTAGCTCTTAGATCCAGCGGTTTGGTCTGGACGTTGATCGTATATCAATCAATCAGTGATTCAGTCAGTCAGGACATGTGATTATATATGTACATATTACCCCATATTACGAGGTAGCTGTTGTGAACCGTTGTCTTTCGTTTCATCATTAGATCATTCCGGGCCCCCATTATGGTGCCAAGTTTAAACAAAATCGGTTCACAGGTGTTGAATCAATAAATCATCCCCTATTTTTCCACCCTTAGGGGAGTTTTTTTCCTAAATTCAAATGGGACCAACTTTGAAGCATACCCTATTTATTTACTATTCAAAGAGTCCTACAAGGCCTCATTAAATGAATAAAAAAATTTGAAATATGAATCAACATGCGAATTGTCTGGCTAACAGTCTAATACATGAGATTAATTGAAGTTTCTGATATACTGTGTAATGATCTCTCTGAGAGCATTCAATAAAACTGTCCAATCTATATCCATCAATATTAAACTAGTCGCAACATGATTATAAGCGGGGACCTTGCAGTAGTGCAAACGAGGGGTATATTGAACATAAGAGAATGTCTCATTCTTCTTGCAGGTACATTAAATCTGATCCGTTGAAGGAGTTCAGGAGAGTTGACTCCATGATCCAGTATTTTGTATAGAAATATTAATATATTATGGTTTTTTTTATTGTCCAGAGGCAATATTCTGAACTCATTTCTCAATTGCATTGTTCTAACTATCCTGCAGTCAGGATAGATACGATATTTTTTGTAGTACATGGATCTCAAGAATTTGTTTCGATTTTTTTCTACTTCTGAAAGTGTAATTTGATATTCTCCTAACCAAATTTCTGTTCCGAATTCAAGTTTTGATCTGACTAGAGTGTAGTACGAAATCTTCATAGCTTCTATATTAGAGAAATTTGATGTTTGTCTCACTATGAAGCCTGACATACGGTTTGCTGATTCAATTATATTCTTTACATGGTTTGGAAAGGATAGTCTATCATCATATGTAATACCCAGATCTTTAATTTTTCTAACGCTTTGCAACCCCTCTCCTTGTTATCGGCTCTCTTAACTTTGTGATTCTCATAACACTGCGTTTTTTCAGATTGAATAATGGTTCATTTTTACGACTCCACTCTCAAACATATTGTAAGTCCTTCTGCAACATAACACTCTGAAAGTTTTTATTTTTTTTAAATTTTTGAGGTCATCTGCAAATGATAAACAGCTCGAGAACATGAGACCTGCGGGCAAATCTTTGATAAACATAACAAAGAGTAAGGGTCCCAAATTGGAACCCTGTGGTACTCCAGAATTAGCTTTATATTTTCCTGAGGTAATTCCATTATGTTTGACTACTGAAAATCTATTTTCCAGATAACTTCCAAACATTTTGAGTGTGCTATCAGAGAGTCCAAACTCATTCAACTTTGTAAATAGTACACTGTGATCAACTTTTTCGAAACTCTCTTTAGAATCAGTGAATATAACATCGATTTGTGATTTACTCTCGAATGTTTCATACCCTGTACAAACAAAGCTGAATAAATTTGTATTAACAGATCTTTTGGTAACAAATCCATGTTGCTGAGGCGTTATACTATTCTCAACATATCCATATAATCTTGAATATATATTCAAATAATTCAGAAGGTGCCGGCATTATTGATATATGCCAAAAATTCTCAATGTCTATCTTGTCACCAGATTTGAGAATGGGAGTAACTACAGCTGTTTTCCATAAACTCGGAAATTCATTCGTTGTTAGGATTGAATTAAAGATATGTAGCAGTGGTGTTGCCAACCATAATAATCAGATACAAATCTTAATTTCGTTTGTGAACCGAACCTTATATTTCTTAGAGTTTTCATACAAATTATACTTTGTATCATCAAATAATTCATCAATAATCTTATTCCATTTACCATAAAAAAAAATTACTGCCCCATTAACATTTTTTTCTGTTGTTACATTGGACCAGTTGGTGTTCCTCACCATTTCGCAAAGTCTATGAAATGCAGCTTTTTTGTAGTTGTATTTGAATTCATTCAGGTTTTACTATTGTTCATGTTGATTGTAATATCTAATGCAGGATGATAAACATCCTCCATAACAAAAGGGATATTGTCCCTTCTTACGTAACAAGAAGTGTAGTTACTTTCAGAACTTATGACTAAATCTAACGTCCTTCCTTGATAATTTATTATATCATTGTATGACTGGAATCCATTGAAATCAACAAAATCTTCAAAACACCAAGTTATTATTATTATTACAATGACGATTATGATTCATTTCTGTGATATCCCTGATGTTGAAATCCCCCATAATGTATACCTTATTCATATCACAATCTATCAAATTGTTTTGCAAAAACTCGAGAGCAGATTCATACACATCGCATGCGCTTTCTGACGGTATATATATATATATATATATATATATATATATATATATATATATATATATATATATATATATATATATATATATATATATATATATTCATATATATGGCGTAAAATTCAATAACAGCTGCTTCAAATGTAGTACTTTGTGTTACAATTCTCAATATTTTTATTTATTTTTCAATTGCAATTAGTACACCACCGCCCGTTGTTTCCTCTGGTAATTCCAAATTCTTATCTGCTCTCACTGAACTATATATACTATTATCAACGATTTCCCCATCCCTAATTCCTTTTCTCGACCATTTTTCGACTGCCACCACAATATCAAAATCTTGAGTCAGACAGCTACTGGAAAAATCGTTACACTTTGTATTCAACCCTCTACAATTTTGATAATATACTTTTAGTTCAGCTAACATCAATTAGTAATCGAATTGTGAGCTCCTTACTCATCAGAATATTAATACATGAATAAATAAGTGGTAATAATCAGACCTGTCTAATATTCAATAGAAATTAATATAAATTTACTACAAACTAAAAATATTTGGAACATGTATAATATAATCGAACCAAACTCTTCGGGCAAATCCCATTGAATCCTATATATTTTATTATTCGCCAAGTGGAAATGAGATATTCCAGTCTGGCAAAAACAACAGGTGTAAATAAAAGGTGAAGTTCAGAAAAACCAAAAGTTTTTTCACTGCTACTTCTGTAGATTAGCCAAATCAGTGTCCACCCGTACCCAATGCACAACGTTGCCAATCTTTACAAAAATTCTGCAATTCTTGGTCTTGCAAGTAGAAGTTTGTACAATGCATGAGTTATCTCCTCGTTGATGAATACTTTGGTACCTTTCAGCGAAATTCTCGCTTCAAGAATCACATTCCTCTTCAGAAGTGACACGAAAGTAACACCAATGGGTCATGGCTTCATTAAACTGTCATCTTTCCTTCCAATCCTAAATGTATTGTATATTTCGAATTGTGAGTACTTCATTCTCATTGCATCATTTAACAGTGTTAATACTTGTGCTTGTAAATTTTCATTCTCTTCTGCCATAATTCCTTCAATCCTCAGTTTATTTTCTGTGAGATTCATTGATGTTCTTTCTTGCTTTCCCTCTAATTCATCTTACTTCGTTTTAGTGGGTGTGATTAGATTCTCCGAATTTGTTAATTTTGAGAATATATTAGTAAAATTTGACTCACTTTTATCCTTGGTCTTTTCTAGGCCCATGATCGATATTTTCATAATTTCCACCAAACCTTCCAGTCTTGATAGTTTTGAACTATTCCATTCATATTTCCCTCCATGCTATCAATTTTCTCCTCAAGTCTTTCTATACCTTCATTGAACTTTTCTGTGAGTTTAGGCATCATCCTGTTTAGTATAGTTTTTATTATCGTTTCGTCCACAGTTGAGACACTCCTAGTTCTCTGGGTCATTTCAAATATTGATCCAAGGATCAGAGCCACTGGCAACACTGTACTGTACAGAAATAATTCGAATAACAACAATTATTTTTCTTCACTTCATAACTAGGTTCACAACGATATTTTCGAAAACTTTCTCTTTATATTGCACTTTTATGGTTTGTTAACTGTTCATTCAGTTAGACTCATAATTCATTATGGCCGATTTACCATTGAAAATATGAAATGAACGGCGAGCTCCCACAGACGATGTTCACTCTATCGCCATACCTCAATATAACTGAAAAAAAAAATCATCTGAATCGGATAACCCAGTACAAAGCTATGCGTAGTAGAATTGATTGAGAAGTAAAGATTATGTGGGTGAACCAACAATCTTTCCCCATTGTTCGACCTTTGAAAGTGTTTTTTTTCAAATCCAATTGTGATCAACTTCGAAGTATTTTCTATCCATTAAAGAAAGAATCATCAAAATCGGACCATTCTATGGAAAGTTATGCGTGGTTATATATAAAAAAATAAACGCATCTACTAGAGAACCCCCTCTTTTTTTTTTCGTCGGTTGAAAATGATCGTAAATGAGTTAATCCATAGAACAGTTATTCATATAACTCTGAACTGAATCACTCACTCATCGTGCTCTGTATTTGTGATCCTGTCAAGATGACATTTATCAAGTGCTCAATTAATATGTCAGTCCTTGGCAGTTGTGGTAAATGAAGGGATGCATAATATAAGAAAAAATATCAGATGTAAAAAGGATCTCTCATGCAGGGAAAAAACTGCAATGGTTCTCAGACGGACACTTTCAGTTTATCTAGATCACAACTGATGTCGAATTCATTCTGTTCGAGACCCCTATTAACCTTAAGCACACAAACATTTACAGGATTAAATGAGATAGAATGTTTTTCCCCAACACTGGCACTCGCAAGGGTGCGTAAATAAGTAATGATGTGCTTCCATCGCGTCCACTTTGTCCAAAGCTGAACTTTTATACTGCACTTTCATTAAACTGAACGTTGTGGACAATTCTCACTTATTCATGATCTCATTCAGTTTTGTTTGGAGTATATTGTTGATTTTGACTTCAAGTTTATTGAAAATTTCAATTTTATATCTAGATTTGTCGGTAAGAATAATATAAGTTCATATAATTATTGCAATGAATTGAATTAAAATGGTAAAGGCGGGAATTTGCAGTAATTTATTCTGAATATATAAGACATTGTAGACAGTACAAATTCAATAACATTCAGAGGCATCCTCCAGCCGTTTTAGTCTTTCGACTCGGAGCGCGCTTCTTCCCACTTCGACTCCTTTTTCGGCTCCTACCATGTCTTCTGGCGTGGCTACGTCGACTTCTACCTCTCTTCCTTCCATGGCTTCTCCTATGGCTTCTATGTCTCTTGTGTCGCCCTTTGGACCTGCTTCTCCTGGATTTACCATGGTGTTTTCGCATCTTGCAGGCTTCTCGGTAAAATCTCAACTTATCCTGTTGGTTCATCTTACACCAACACTTTGCACCTTCGATGGCGACTCTTGTCACAGGCCAACCGCATTTTTCTTTCTTTTTCCTGAATATTCTCATATAATTGAAGAATGGGTTAATCGTTTTCGGACCAGGTCTGGCGCATCTTTTATGTTTTTTGCCATGACTCCTTCTACGACTCTTTCTAGCGTGTCTTCTATGACCCCTTCCACTTCGTCTGCTACTCCTTCGCTTGCTTTTTCTCCTTCTACTCCTTCTACGACTTCCTCTCCTATGGCTCCCTCTCCTAGAATGTCTACTCCTCCTCCTTCTATGAGAACCTCTCGACTTCCTATGTCTAGTCCTTCTTTTAACTGATTTCACACTTCCCGCTAACTTACAATATTGGGCTGCTGTTAGCGCGCAACATCCCATTTTCGTTTTATTGTGGCATGCTGTTTTCGGCTGATTGACTGACCGTGATCTGCCTCTCGATGGAGAAGCCATTTCACATAAATTTGGTTTGAACACATCAAATTGTCGACTTTTTTCAAGATATTACGTGGAATTTCATTGCGAATTTTGATTAATTATGACATTTCTAGTTTTGTTTTCCAGAAAACATGGAGATGAGATTTTTTTTGTTGCTGGCACTTTTTCAGAATACTTGACAACCACACGATATACAAGGTAATTCGAAAGTCAGAAAGGATCCAAATTTCCATGAAGGAGTAGATCCAATGTATATATATATATATATATATATATATATATATATATATATTTTTTAATATATATATATATGTTCTTTCGAAATTGTTATCCCAAAGAACTAAGTGTCGAATGTAAATTTAATGGATGAATTGTTAGAATAAGTATGTGCTTTCAATCTGTAACCTGTGGTTCATTTGATGTAATTAATGTGTTTATAAATCAGTGACGCGTTCTAACATTATGCTTTCTATAGAATATTGCTGTCTCATACTTTTTTCTACGTTCATGCAAAAAACAAAACTGTATTGAACTATATTTAGTGAAAAAAGTATGCAATAAAATGTTTATTGCACTCATCTGTCATTCACAGCTGTCATTTGTGATCATGACTAACATAATCGTCAAATCGACGCCATTTTCAGTACGCTTTTTATTTTCCCACACTCATGCCATCTGAATAAAACATTTTTTGTTTTTTTCCTTAACGTAGAAAAAATATTGTATGCAACTCGTGCAAAAGGAGTTTATTGCACCCGACGTGTTGTTCAACTCGGCCTAGCGGCCTCGTCGAACGTCGGACGTCTAGTGCAATAAACACTAACTTTTTGCACTTATTGCATAACTATTCAATCCTCAAGTGAATGTCTTGAGAAAGGAATAAGAACATTTCAAAAAATTGATAAGTAACGAAGAGTTTCTCTTAATCATTTAGGCCCGATGAGAGATACATCTGACTGCTACCCCAAAACAGTTTGAATACCCATATATATTAATATATATATATATATATATATATATATATATATATATATATATATATTGATTGGTGATTTTTAGGAAGATTTAAGGACGAAAAGTTTATAAAAACATATGTCCCGAACGGCTTGGTATCAAAATAAAAAATAAAATAAGTTTCGACATTTTCGACAATAATCGATTCGAATTAGGCAAGAACAATCCATTCAACACAATATAGAATAATTAATTTCTCAAATAATTGACAGGGTCCTCTTTTTTTCAGAGTCAAGCCTGGTTCAACCCTTCAGATTTTTTTTCCGCCGCCACTGACAGATCATGAGAATGTTTAATTTTCGAATTTTATTATGTTTCGCGATACTGGATAATGTTTGCATTAATTTTATCATTATAGATTCCAAACCGTACAAGTAAATGAACATTCCTATCTCATAATCTGTCAGTAGCGGCAAAAATTCTGAAGGGTTGAACAAGGTTTGACCCTGAAAAAAGGAGGACCCTGTGAATTATTCGATAAATGGATTATTCTGTATCGGGCGCACTATTGAATAGATTTCACTCGCCCAATTTGAACTGATTATTGTCGAAAATGTCGAAGTAAACTCCAAAAAATATTTTGACCACCCCGTACCTCGGATACCAAGCCGTTTGGGACCTAAAGTCTTCATAATTATAAATATAATTATAATTACAAACTTCGCGAGGTGATTTTTTGTTAGATTTCAGGACGAAAAGTTCATATAAACATAAGTCCCAAACGGCTGGGTTTTCAAAGTAAAGGGTGATCAACATACATTTTTTTCGAGAGTTTTCGGCTACCTCGACATTTTATAATTACAATATATAATATTATTATAATTATAATTGAATTATAATTATAATAATTTATATATATATATATATATATATAAATATTTATATATATATATATATATATATATATATATATATTTATATAATATTATATATATATATATATATATATATATATATATATATATATATATATATATATATATATATATATATATATATATATATATGAAGGGGAAGAATATGGGGACTGGTGAACAAAACGGAAGAAATGTAATGGACATAGCCCTCAAAGAGACTCGTTAACCGTAGACACGTGTTTCGGGCTCTCGGCCCTCATCAGTACGGTGAAGAAGTTCAAGGATGAATAACACTTGTTAAAAAACGACAAATCAACGGAGTCAACAAACAGAAGCCAGTCGCACATATGTGATTTCGGTTAGCAGACCCTGCATTCCAGGGTAACAACCAACGTCACCACGGGGGCAGCTATAGCTACCTGCGTGACATCCGAGTCCAGGATTATAGATATGAATGGAAAGAATATCGAGGGGACTGGTAACTGGACTGTTTGTTGACTCCGTTGATTTGTCGTTTTTTACCAAGTGTTCATCTTTGCACTTCTTCACCGTACTGATGAGGGCCGAGAGCCCGAAACACTACGGTTAACAATTCTTTTTGAGGGCTATGTCCATTGAATTTCTTCCGTTTTGTTTACCAGTCCCTCGATATTCTTCCCATTCATATCTATAATCCTGGACTCGGATGTCACGCAGGTAGCTATAGCTGCCTCCGTCGTGACGTTGGTTGTTGCCCTGGAATGCAGGGTATGCTAACCGAAACCACAAATGTGCGGCTGGCTTCTGTTTGTTGACTCCGTTGATTTGTCGTTTTTCACCTTGCACTTCTTCACCGTACTG
This sequence comes from Gonioctena quinquepunctata, assembly GCA_018342105.1. NCBI lineage: Eukaryota > Metazoa > Arthropoda > Insecta > Coleoptera > Chrysomelidae > Gonioctena > Gonioctena quinquepunctata. Next base: position 143,494 of record JAFIRS010002105.1, on the reverse strand, counting down.
ATGTGGGCCAAGAGCCCAAAACACGTGTATACGGTAGACGATTCTCTTCGAGGGCTATGTTCATTAAATTTCTTCTGTTATATGTATATATATATATTTATATATATATGTATATATATATATATATATATATATATATATATAATGGAGTTTGAGTTTCTTGGGGTTTCGGTTCTTTTTGTGAATGACAAGTCTTCTTTTAGGAGATAAACATTTATTTCGTCGACGTTTCGACCGTGTCCACGGTCTTCTTCAGGAACTAACAATAATTAGCTGGACCAATATTTCGAAAAAAGGAAAGTGTAAAGGCAGCAGATGATTTATTTATTTATGGAAAATAAATCATCTGCTGCCTCTATTGTTGACGTAGAATTGCGAAATTTGCAGAATCAAAGAATACACCAAAAACAATTCTCACATGAACCAATACTCGTGTGAAGAATAATGATAAATTATGAGCACCGGTTTATGGAGCTCTCAGTTCAGAAATAAATCAATCTGATACTTACGGAAATTTTCACAGAATATATTTCTTCGGGAGAAAATCACATTTTATATCGTCCCAATATTTTTTCACAATATAAATAATTGCCATCGTCTTTAGCGAATTCAAATGGCTATATTGAATCAACATTAAGGGATGTCCTGACGTTGCGTATCAAATTCCTATTACTTTCTCGTATTATTCATATTATTGTTCGCGTTGTTCCTCTTGTTCCTGTTGTTTCTGTTGTTCCTGTTGATCCTATTGATTCTGTTGTTCCTATTGATCCTGTTTTTTGTGTGTTCCTGTGTATTCATGTTTTTATTGATACCTGTTGATTTTAATATTGAATATTAGTCTCGAACATGGCCCGACAAACTATACAGAACTGATGACTAAAAAAGGTGCAAAGTCTCATCGCGAAACATCTTCTGAATTTAATCGAAGACACTCACTTGATACTCCGATACACTCCGAAACAGTTTCCAAAATTTATGATGATACCATTTTGGCGGCATATTGAGCCGCTGCCAATATGAGAAATTGGTCACTAAGACTCAATAAGAGCTGGAGTAAAACTTGGAGATGCTTGAAAAGGATTAAAATGCATGCATTCAAACTGAACTTTTCTACACTTTACACGGTGCAGACAAACAAATAAAAATAGAATAATGTTTAGGACACAAGGGAATTACCTAAATGACAATATTTTCTTGAAAAATATATTATTCAGTGACGGGGTGACTTTCATCACTATCATCACTATCTTCACAGAATAGGAGATATTGGGCTGACCAAAATCCGCACGTGGTGGTGAATGTGTGGAGTTTCTTTACCCGACTACGGCGATGCAAAAAGGAGGGTTATGATTTTGACCGGTATGTATGTGGGTATGTATGTATGTTCATCTGTTCCCTCATAACTTCGAAATAACTCAACACAATTTGACAAATGAGGTATCGGTGGAAGCGTCTTTATTGTCCGCTGGTTATAGACTTTATGACGTCACAATGAATTGGATATGGCGCCCATTTGAGGACATAAAGTCGTGAGCTAAAAGTTATTTTTTTGATGATGCCGTATTGAGTATCAAATGGAAGGACTCAATCAGCACATTTCAAAAATATATTCAGCTGTTGCTCGCGGCTTTGCTTGCATGCACCCGATAATCAGGAATAATTTCTAAAATCACACCCCAGATGTGGGCCAAATATATCTGGTCTTCAAACTCACCCAAAATTCATATATGATAAAAACGTATTTCATTATAGACTATGGTACACATGTTAAAATTATATGAAAAAAGCAAAACGTGTGTAATAATAATGATATAAGCTGGGAGTTCCTCCACGCAGTATATTACCTAGGTACATGTTAAACAATTAAACCCCAACAGAAAAAGATTGAAGCGGCTCTGCAAATACTTTATCACGAAAAACCCCAAAATAATTGATAAACTTATGAAAGGCAAACGAATAAACTGCGAGAAAAGACAACGAAAGAACTACAAGCACAGCTGAACATGAAAAGGTGGAAAATATCGAGTTAAATGTCCGAAAAGTTCACTTTTTACGGATATGCAGATATGCAGTATTTTATGGACGAGCATTCTGCAATGCTGCAGAGGCCCGCCTCCTTCATTCCAAAAATTTTCCCAATCGGTTGCCACCGGCAAGAAAAACTTTCGAGCGTGTTGATCACAGCTTGAGCGAGACAGGTATGTCTTAAGCCGGCGTCTCACGGTGCGAGTCTTGGGGAGCTCGGCTTGGGGATTCTCGTCGACTCGAGTAAGATCGAGACTTGACAAGCGTAAGCTCGAGGTGGCTCGACCGTTTCCATGAAATGTCGGTGAATTCCCAATCATATAAGGCTTGAGGCTCGACAAGCTGGCTGGAATAGAATTCAGGAACAAAAAAATATGTATATAAAAATACGCTGCTGCACATGCTATCCTCTCATCGGCGCTAGCTATAGCTACCACACTGGACAATGTATTCTTTTCTAGGCTCGTGTACCAACTCCTAATCACTGATAGACGACGAGTCGGAGGAACTATACAAGCCGTGAGACCGATCAGAGATTGCTACAAGCACAATCTTCCAAGCCAAGCTCGTCAAGTCTGGCACCGTGGGACGCCGGATTTATGGATAATTCATTTGATTATGTTTAGTAGATTTTTTTGATATCATAGGTACATTTTTGCATTTTTGCCAAAATGAGGGTGAGGGCCCTCCTAGGACTGTACGTACCTTTGTATTACGAGAAAATATTTTGGAAGATGTCACTGATGATCCTTTTGCTGATGATCTCTCCATGAGCATTGAGAATCTATCTACCCATTATTTATATTGCCATTAAAAATGGATCTAGTCAAATAATAGTGGCCGTCTCAGGTTGGATGTCGTGTAATTGAAGCGAATTTTCATCAGAAAATGTTGCTCCGATCGACTTCTCACATGGGTACTTCTTTCAGAAAATTGTCCAAAAAACTTTTTTTGTTGAAAAATATTGAAAAATCTCGGTCATTTCATAGTTTTGCGGTGCACACCATCGGGGGCCGACCGTCCCTGACATTGTAGCAAAACAACTGACTCATGCACGGAACCTCATCGATGTTATTCGTTTGTTTCATTATTCACCAAAATTTGGTTGATTTCCAATATTCACTTGAAAAATAATCAAAGACAAAAAACCCATTCAGTAACTTCGAGGTCCCGTAACTTAGTAACGAAGGATTTCAGGAGAAAAAGTTATATTGTGTTATTTTGACCCCATTCCCCCCGAGAGGAAAAAAGGAAATACTGGGACGTCCTGTATATATATATATATATATATATACAGGATATATATATATATATATATATATATATATATATATATATATATATATATATATATATATATATATATATATATAAATATATATATAAATATATATATATATATATATATATATATATATATATATATATATATATATATATAAATATATATATATATATATATATATATATATATATATATATATATATAAATATACAGGTATATATATATATATATATATATATATTTATATAAATATGCAGTACGGTTTCTTGACATGATTTTTGGGTAACCTTCCACAGTCTGAAAATGAACGGTTCGACGTAGAACAATAAAAAAAAATGTAATGAATGATATAACCGATACTTATCTTTGAAATGAAAGACATTGTGATTATTCGATAGATGGCGGGGCATATCAACTTAAAAATGCAAAATAGCATGGGGGGTCAAGTGGCAAATTATTGAAAAGATAACTCAATTCTCTTTTCAACAATCAAATTTTTTTTCAATTTCGTAAATATATTTTTTCACAATATGCATTTGAAATGTCAAGTAACACAAAATTTGAAATGGATATTGTGAAAAAAATCATTGACAAAATTCAAAAGAATAAGATGGTTGGAAAGAGATTTAAATTATCTTTTCAACGATGTGCCAGTTGGCCTCCTATGCAATTTGAAAATTTTAAGTTGATGTGCCCCCCCGCGCCATCTATCGAGCAATCACAACGTCTTCTATTTCAAAGAGTAGTTTCGGTGATATCAATCAAAATAGTTTTGGTCGTTGTTCTATGTCGAAGCGTTCAAAAATTAACAGTGAGGGGTGAAGGGTTAGAAGGCTATAAAAAGCAATTGTGATTCCGTAGAACAACCATAGTTGAAAAAAAAATTGAATCACCTTCTCAACGATGTGCGAATCGACCTTTATCCCATTTAAAATTTGCAATTTGATGTGCCCCCAGCGCCCTCTGTCGAGTAACTGTAAATCATCTTCTCTCAAAAAGAAGGACCGGTAATACCATTGAATAATTTTCATGTCTCACTGTTTCACATCAAACCGTTCAAAAGTTATTTAGGTAACGGTACCATTCAGATCCGCACTTATATTTGACATTTCAAATGCATATTGAAAAAAAACGTTTGAACGAAATAAAAATAAAAAAAAAGGATAGAAAGAAAACTGAATTATCTTTCTAACGATGTACCATTTGATCCTCCATGCTATTGGAAAATTTCAAGTTGATGTGCTCCCCCGCGCCATCTATCGGGCAATAACAATGTTTTTCATTTCAAAAAGTAGAATCGGTGATATTATTCAATAAATTTATTTCTTCATTGTTTCACGTCGAACGGTTCAAAAGTTAACAGGGACTATTAAATGCCGCAAAATTATGGAATAAATATTTTTTTTCGAATTTTGTGAACAATCCTGAAACAGATTTTTATTTTAAAGTACCTACCTCTTGTTGAATGTACCTGCGTAATGATGTAAACAATGATGTTTTCAAATGGAAGCAGGGGTCATGTCACCTCTCATTAGGAAGATATTCCAATCTTCTATTCAGCAAATTTCACTTCTGAATAATTAATTTCTACAGGGTGAACAAAAATCCATTTTTTATTTGAATATTATTGAATTTAAATGAATGTTCAGATTACATTTCGCAATCATGCAATTATACCTCACCAAACTAAATCTTTGAAAAAAACGAATTCGAATGTGGATGTTCAGTTCGAGATCATTGTTGATTTATTGCAACCCTAGATTCTCATTTTCATTTTGCAAATCGGTGTAATCAGAACAGAGTTCCCGTCAGCACAATAAAATAAAAAGTTACTCTAATTACTAAACACATTTTTGTGATACTGACATTTTATACTCACTTCACCTACACGAAGGTTCACAAAAAATTTAATTTTGGTGATTAATGAAACAAATTCATTCCATGGATGAGGTTTCGTGCATCAGTCAGTTGTTTTGCTACAATGTCAGGAACGGTCGGCCCCCGATGGTGTACACCGCAAAACTATGAATGACTGAGATTTTTCAATATTTTTCAACAAAACAAGGTTTCCTGGACAATTTTCTGACAATAGAAGTACCCATGTGAGAAGTCGATCGGAGCAACATTTTCTGATGAAAATTCACTTCAATTACACGACATCCAACCTGAGACGTCCACTATTATTTGACTAGATCCATTTTTAATGGCAATATAAATAATGGGTAGATATATTTCTTATGCTCATGGAGGGATCATCAGCACAAGAATCATCAGCGACATCTTCCAAAATATTTTCTCCCAATACAAAGGTACGTACAGTCCTAGGAGAGCCCTCACCCTCATTTTGGCGAAAATGTACCTATGGTATCGGAAGGAATCTACTAAACATACTCGAATGAATTATCCATACAGCCGGCGTCCCACGGCGCCAGACTTGACGAGCTTGGCTTGAACGATTGTGCTTGAAGCAATCTCTGATCGGTCTCACGGCGTGTATGGTTTCTCCGATTCGTCGTCTATCTGTGATCAAAAGTTGGTACACGTGCCTGGGAAGAGATACACGATGAGCTTGGCTTGAAAGATTTTGCTTGAAGCAATCTCTGATCGGTCTCACGGCGTGTATAGTTTCTCCGATTCGTTTTCTATCAGTGATTAGAAGTTGGTACACGGCCTAGGAAGGGTACACGATGAGATTGGTTCGGGGGATTGTGCTTGAAGCAATCTCTGATCGGTCTCACGGCGTGTATAGTTTCTCCGACTCGTCGTCTATCAGTGATTTGAAGTTGGTACACGAGCCTAAGAACAAAAACATTGCCCAGTGTAGTAGCTATTGATAGTGCCGATGAGAGGATAGCATGTGCAGCAGCGTATTTTTATATACATATCTTCTTCATGAAATTCTCTCATGAAATACAATTCGTGTATTGGAAATATATCTATAATTTTTGACAAATTGCCCTCATGCATCTTCAACTGAAAGAAAACACGAGTGCACGTAATGCATTCGGGTAAATTTCCCAAAAATTATTGATAATTTCCATTCTGTATAGGGGATAATCATCATCATACTTTACGACAAATTGCAGCAGACAATGCAATTTATCAAGGATCGGTATTACGTGTTCTAAAAAACGAAAAGTATCATCCTTACAAAATTCAACTACATCAGGAACTCAATGACGATGATCACGATCGCCGTATGCATTTCTGTGAAGTAATGCCAGACTAAGGTATCCGCAATCCAGGTTTTATCCCAAGCTTTTATTTAACTTGCAATGTTTGTATGTAAGTTTTCCGTTTCAAATCTTGCAAGTGAATTTTGACCCATTTCTAGTTGTCTCATATTTGATAGGTGTTCATAATTCCGGTGACAATGCATTAGAATATTTTTGTTAGAGGAGAAAACAAAATGGCGGCTCAAAGATGACGGAAGAGATTTATGTTTATGATCCCATTCGATTCAAAACTGGTAGGTGGGGGTTTTCGGGGTCGAAGATCATGAATTTTCTGTCAACATTCACAAAATCAAAATGTCGGCATCAAGACGGTGGACGATCTCTGTGATTCAAGTCAGATTCTATTCAAAATTGGTATAGGGGGGTTTTTGGGGTCGGACGTTATGAATTCATTGTCAAAATTCATGAATCCAAGATGGTGGACGAGTTTTGTGATTATGGACCGTTTGTATTCAAAATGGGTGTGTCGGGGTTTTTGGGGTAAAAAATTATGAATTTAATCGCGGATTATGGATTTTTTGTCAAAATTCATAAATTGAAGATGGCAGCTTCAGAACAGTTGACGAGTTGATCTCAAAATGGTCTCCTCATTGAAGAACTAGATAGCTCAAATCTCACAGGATAAACTAGATAGCCCAAATCTCACAGCATAGTGATGCTTCAACAAAAATGCATAGATTAAGGCGTACTAACTTGAAAGCACAAAATAAAATAATTAATAAAAAACCTTTTTAAAGACAAGCTCTTATTCAAGTGGCCTGAAAAAGTTGAAAATAATTGCTTCAGATGTGTGACGTAGGTTATTTAAGATTCTAAATTTTGTCGCCCTTGTATTCGAACTGAAAACTTTGCTCTTGAATCTGTAACTCACGGAATAACCTATGTCACACATCCAAAGCAATCATTCTTTACTTTTCAGGGCATTTGAATAAAAGTTTGTCTTTGAAAAGGCTTTATTAATTATTTTATTACTCAAATTATTTTTCTCCTACATATTGATGTTAATAATATAGTTCATTAACTTATTCCGTTACAGTATGAATGGAGGCACGAACAAAAAATTAAGTATGAACAAGAGAGGTCACATAAGCTGTTACCAGTTTGTGTGTGACTGTAAAAATTACATTACAATCAGGAAGTAAAATATTATGTAGGGAAATAACACAAGTACACAAGAATATTTAATACTAAAATGTTTGCACAACATATATATATATATATATATATATATATATATATATATATACAGAGTGGCCACTTTTTTAATGGGATTGTATTGGTAACTTTTAAACCATGAGAGTCAGAAGGTCGGTCGAATGGAGAAAAAGTTGCATTCATAGAAGCATTGTCGACAGTTCAAACAAATCGAGATTATCAGGGCGGTTATTGAGATATTATAAGAAAAGTAATTCTGTCATTTTGATTTTTCTTTTTTTCCCACTTTGAAAATGTCATGAAAGTTCTTTATTCGACAGTGAATTATCCTCATTTTGACATAATCCGATTTTGTATCCAACGTTTCGTACGCTCTGGGCTACCCTCAACCTAATTTTTTTCAATACGGACCTGCATATTTTATGACACTTTTCGAAATAACTTTTAACGCTGAATTCAACGATATATCATACAATGTCTTTCAAAGTTAATTTTCAGGTGATTTTGACCCTCATCCAAATTTCTTTGGGTCGGATCTGTATTACATTTAGGTATCTTTAGTTTAATTACCAACATGCAATACATTTCGATAGGAAAATCAACTCACTCATCTTCAACTGAATGGAACATAACAGAATCAAAGCAAGAAACAAGTAATAATTATTTACAAATTTCAAGAGGTGAAAAACCTAATTCATAATAATTAAACGAAACTATCATTTAATGAAAGACAAATCAAATGATTATTCGGAAGTAAATGATGAACATTAATGGAGTAAGTGTTCGAAATGTCCACCATTTTGTAAAATGCACTTTGCGGTTCTGGAACCCATACTTCTTATACATTTGCTTATTTCGTCTCTTTGAATACCTTCCAATACATTCTCAATCTTCTTGCGAGGAATCATTATTGTTGGATTTGTCATTTGTTCCGTTGAAACAAATTACAGAATCGAACTTTATTTTGAGATCATTACGATATAATTTTTGCAAGGCTTGGTATTCAAATTTGAAATCATTGTATTCGCATCTCTTGACTATTTTATTAACAGCAGTTTTTGATAAATTGCATTCACTGGCCACAGTTCTCGATTTTTTTTCTGGGTTCAATTGAATTTGGGTCAGAACATTGATATCGTTGATAGACTTGTTTTTTCTTACATACACACAACTCTAGGTTTATTGAATGTATTATTTTCGAGTAGTAGGCCGTGGATAAAAAAGAACATAACAAGAAATGTCATATTATTTGTCACTTCGTTTATTATTGTGTCACAAGAACTTGTCATTGAATACTTTCCTGAGTAAATTCAATTCAACTTATTCGATATGGTAAAAAACACAAATGAAGAGAAGAGAGATATGTACGAAGTGTACATAAAACTAGATAGAAATTCGTTCAAAGCACAACAAAGGTATGGTGAATTATATCCTGAAAGAACAACACCAAATATTAAAATGTTTCGACGTTTATCTACAACGTTACTTGCACATAATTCATTCATCAAACCTAGAGGTCCTCATGTACGACGAAACGAGGCTATCAATAACATCAATGTTCTGGCCCAAATTCGAATGAATCCAGGAATAGGATCGAGAACTATGGCCAGTGAATGCAATTTATCAAAAAGTGCTGTTGATAATATAGTCAAGAGACACGGATACCATGACTATAAATACCAAGCCATGCAAAAACTCTATCGCAATGATCCTGAGAGAAGGTTGCAATTCTGTAATTGGTTTCAACGGAAGGTGCGGAATAACAACAATTTTGCGCACAATATCATTTGGGGAGACGAAACGACATTCACAAATTCTGGCATGCTCAATCGAAGGAACAAACATTTTTATGCCACAGAAAATCCTTACTTAATTCATGAAGTTAGACATCAATATCGTTTTTCTCTGAACATATGGTGCGGTTTGTTGAATAATAAATTACTGGGACCTTATTTTATTGACGGCAACCTAACCGGAGCAAAATATGTAGAAATTATAGAAGAAATGTTGGATGATCTTCCTATACGGTATCGGCGTAATAGTCCATGGTTCCACCAAGATGGATGTGGTCCACACAACTCAAGAATAGTCACAGACTATCTAAATCGAACTTTTCCCGATTCATGTATTGGAACAAGAGGTCCACTAGCATGACCTGCCAGATCTCCGGATTTCAATCCGCTGGATTTTCATCTGTGGGGATATCTCAAAAATAAAATTTATGATTCTACGAACCCGACAATAGAGATTCTTCGCGAGAAGATTGAGAATGTATTGGGAAGTATTCAAGGAGACGAAATAAGCAAATGTATAAGAAGTATGGGTTCTAGAACCGCAAAGTGCATTTTACAAAATGGTGGACATTTCGAACACTTACTTCATTAATGTTCATCATTTACTTTCGAATAATCATTTGATTTTTCTTTCATTAAATGATAGTTTCGTTTAATTATTATGAATTAGGTTTTTGACCTCCTGAAATTTGTAAATAATTATTACTTGTTTCTTGCTATGATTCTGTTACGTTCCATTCAGTTGAAGATGGGTGAGTTGATTTTCTTATCGAAATGTATTGCATGTTGTTAATTAAACTAAAGATACCTAAATGTAATACAGATCCGACCCAAAGAAATTTGGATAAGGGTCAAAATCACCTGAAAATCAACTTTGAATGACATTGTATGATTAATCGTTGAATTTAGCGTTAAAAGTTATTTCGAAAAGTGTCATAAAATATGCAGGTCCGTATTGAAAAAAATGAGGTTGAGGGTGGTCCAGAGCGTACGAAACGTTGGATACAAAATCTGATTATGTCAAAATGAGGATAATTCACTGTTGAATGAGGAACTTCCGTGACAGTTTTTGATAATATTCTAAATAAAGTGGAAAAAAAAGAAAAATCAAAATGACAGAATTTACTTTTCTTATGATATCTCAATAACCTGCCCTGATAATCTCGATTAGTTTGAACTGCTTGACAATGCTTCTATGAATGCAACTTTTTCTCCATTAGACCGACCTTCTAACTCTTATGGTTTGAAAAGTTACCAATACAATCCCATTAAAAAAGTGGCCACTCTGTGTATATATTACCCTTACACTAATATATATTTTTTTTTTATGTTCTGGTTTCCACGAAAAGGGATATCCTGTAATGTTCAGAGAACATCGTGGGAACCAAGGGAAAGAAGGTAGGAGTTTGTGTTCTCCTTAAATTTCTGGAGGATGTATGCCTCGGGGAACACCTCCCTAGGCAATGAGTTCCAAAGCCCGCTGTTCGTTGGATGAACGAGTCTTTGGAAAGTGATGTTCTGCAGGTCTCCAAAGTGACCACGAAGGGGTGTGATGACTGAACTTGACGGGTTAGTCTCGAAGAGACTGCCAAAGCGGGAACGATTGTTGATATTTCAGAAGAGCATCGCCCATGAAAATATCTATAAAATAGAGACAAATAGCCAACTTTTCTACGGTGTTCCAGACAAGTGAGCGAGTTTGTAAGCGAGGCATCACCGACGAGACGGATTGCCCTTTTTTGGACAGAATCCAATAGCCTCAGGATATGTTTAGGTGCCGCGCTCCAAATATGGGAACAGTATTCCAGGACAGGTAGGATCTGTGCCTTATAGATCATAAGCAGCTGAGTGGGGGTGAAATAGCTCTTGGCACGAAACAAAAAACCAAGTTTTTGGGATGCACTTTTGGCAATGGACCTCACGTGATTTTCCCAGGAAAGGTTATTGCTGATAGTAATACCAAGCATCGATATGGATGACTTCAGTGGTATGGTTACTCCTGACAAAGTAATGTTAGGCACAGTGAGATTGGCTTTTCTAGAAAAAAGACATGCTCGTGTTTTGTTTGCATTGAATTCTACCAAGTTATCAGATCCCCACTCGAGCATTGTTGCCAAGTCCATATTTATATTATTAACATTTCTTCCTCGTTCATTTCTGGTTTCGCGGGCTGATATAGGGGCCCTGGAAGAGAAAGCGGTATGGAGGGTACTATCATCGGCAAAGCTGTGTACTGGACATGAAGTTGCTTTCATCAGGTCGTTGATGTGAAGTAGAAATAGTGTTGGTGCGAGAATAGATCCTTGCGGAACACCAGAATTTATGCCAGCATATGAGTGTCAGATGAAACTCCATCGACCACTACATGGAGAGACCTGTTTGAGAGAAAACTAGCAAACAGAGAACACAGCTGAGTCTTCCAGATTTCATGAGCTCGATGTTGATGGCTTTTTCCATGACCTTTGAAATAATAGATAGCAGTGCGATAGGTCTGTAGTTGCTAGGTAGGGCCTTTTTGCGTTTTTTAGGGACTGGCTGTACTCTTGCAATTTTCCAATTGGACGGAAATACCCCCAAATTGTAAGAGTGGTTGAACAACTTGCAAAGAACAGGTGTTAGTTCGGGGGTACATTTCTTGAGAACAATCGGCGGGATTCCGTCAGATCCACAGGCTTTGTTGGTGTTGAGACCCAGCAAAATCTTTCTGATAGTACGTTGGCGAAAGGTGATCTCGGGCATGTGACTGTCAATAGGTGTAATGTTCGGGGGTTGATTTCCCGATGAATCCAGAGTGGAATTTCCAGCAAATAGGTGCGCAAAGATATTGGCTTTTTCCTGGGCAGTCGTTGCTAGTGTTCCATCTTCTTTGGTTAGAGGAGGAAATGAGCTGGAAGTGAAGTTTCTTCCCACAGCTTTGGCGAAAGACCAAAATAAACGGGATCCGTTAGGACATTCAGCAAGTTTTGATCTTATTTTGGCATTGTGGGCATCTTTTGAGCATTCTATTGTCTCTTTGCAAATGCCTCTAGCCTCGACATATGCTGCTCTGGTCTCAGGGCCCGGATTTTTCAGCCATCGATGGTATGCTGCCTGTTTGGAAGCCACAGCTCTAGAGCAGTTTCTGTTAAACCAGGGCTTATCGGATGATGTTCTTCTTTCGGTATTCGGTATGTAAGTTTGCATCCCCAACATGATGATTTCAGAAATTGTCTCAGCACATCGTGTTGGATCTACTGAAGAGAAACAAACTCTCTTCCATGGAAACGCTGAGAAAAACATACGAAGACCTTCCCAGTTGGCCGAATTGTAATGCCACATGAGACGGGGTGGTATTGAGCAGCTCGATGGTAAATGGAAAGAGCATGTTGTGGAGATGAGGGTGTGATCAGAATTTCCAAGTGGGGCACAAACTTCTATTCTATACGGTTCAGGATTGGTGGTGAGGAAAAGATCTAGTGTATTGGCAGACTAGTTGTTGACATCAGGGATGTGGGTTGGTAGCTCGACCAGTTGTTCTAGACCATGAGTGATGGCGAAGGCCTCGGCTTGACGACCCGCATCATCTGTTTTGTTAGAGAATTTGAGCCAGGCAGCGTTATGTACATTAAAGTCTCCCATGATTATGGTTTCAGCTGTTGGATGGTTCTCCTGGATGTAGTCCAGTTTGAGTGATAAAAACTCAAAGAGGTCGTTATATGAAGGTTCATTAGGTGATAGGTAAAGGCAGCAGAGGAACTTAGTCAGTTTGGTATCAGATAGCTTGAACCACATCACATCAAAGTCTTTCGGTTCCAAACTCTCTTCACGCTGGCATGAAAGGTTAGCCTTAGCGTAAAGGCAGACTCCATCTTTGAACCTGAATCGAGAATGGAGTTCGTAACCAGGACAAAGCATTTGGACCTTGTTGGTGGACGAGTTTACTTGTGTTTCTGTTAGAGCCAGAATATCCGGTTTTTTCGTATGTAGGTGATGGTGGACGTCATTGATGTTCTTGTTGAGTCCGCGGATGTTGCAAAAATTAATCTTTAATGTTGAGTCCCCTCGAGTACCTCTCGCCCGGAAATCCGAATGGAGAGGTATTTTGCTTCCGGAGTGTTTTACTCTAGGAGACTTCATCATTATTACTATTATTTTCTTTGAATGAAAAATAGATTAACGATATGATATAGAGACATAATTTTAGAAAAGTTTTTATACCATGAGGTGTATATAAAAACAGGAATGTTTTCTTTGTGAAATTAGGAATACACTATCTCATGTATCTCAGTACGTGGCATATTGATAATGTGGTCATTCAATCGTTTTTTGAGTTCGTTTTGATTTTTAGAACTTTTTTTTTGATTTGGTAGATTATTGAATAATCAGAGACTGAGGTAGCTGTGGCTTCTTTGTTCTACAGCTCCATTCATGGAAGGCATTCTGAAATTATTTTGTTTGGTTTGAGTGTTGTACTCGTGTCCTATTCTCGGATGTTTGTGTTTTGATTTAAAAGATTTTATATTGGTATACATGAAGAAGAGTTGTACTGGATCAAATATATTTGTTTCGAGGTAGAGAGCATCTGTCGGTAGAGATCTTTTTTTTTGAACATTATTTCAAGTATTTTTTTTTGTGTTACCATCAGTTTATTCATGGTGGTTTTTCCAGCTGATCCCCATGTCAGTACCCCGTAAGTTGAATGTGTTTCAATAAGAGCTGAGTGTTCTGTTGTCTAACATATTTTTCAGGACTTTGAAACGATGCATTAGAAATCTGAGCTTTTTTACTACATACTTTATATGTGACTCCCCTTTGGGTTGGTTATCTATAATGATTTCAATATATTTAAGATGTTCCACAGGCGTGGGAAGTAAAAGATGGCGACTACCTCGCAGAAGCACAAATTGGCAGGTATGTTTTGGCAAAATTTATTGTGAGAAGTTTATGAGAGTTCAGTAAATTGCCAAAATTGTTGATATTGAAGTAAGAAGAATCCTCACTTGATGACTGAGGGATGTACTCAAGATCCTCAAAAAGTGAAAGTGTGGACAGGTATAGTCAATGAAGGATAATTGGTCCTTTCTTTCTCATAAGGAATCTCAAAGGGGAAAGTTATCTCAAATTCTTTTGGAATAAATCCATACCTGTCCATGCAAATATTTTTCCAAATGCCAATGATCTTATTTCACCAAATGACAATATCTGATTTCAACAAGATGGTGCACTTTGTACGTGCTGTTCGAGTTTATAGACAAGTGCTTCGCTGGAAGGTAGATTGATAGACGAGGACCGATAGAGTGGCCTCCAAGGTCCCCAGATCTTTCACCCCTTGATTTCTTCCTGTAGGGTTATTTGAAATCGAAATTGAAAATAAAGAGACTGTTTGAAACATTGGCGATCTTGACCACCAAGTTTTTGGTACGGCCAGTCGCGCATGGAGGCGCTGCCCGCAATAAACAGACGACTGACATGATAATTTTCCAATTTCGACATTTGTCAGAAAATGACAAACCACGTAATAATTTCAGAATAATTCTACTGTTAATTGTCATCGAAAAATTAATTATAGAAATTATACTATGGACTTGAACGTCGAAAATGGAATGTTTTGTTATTCGAGTTGACGCTGAAATTCCTCGAAATATTCTTTCACAAGGTAAAATATAAGCTGCTTTTCACAAACTGATATTTATTTCCATCTATCAGTTGCAGAAATTTGTTCACAAACTGATACTTATTTCCGTCCATCAGTTTCCATTTCCTATCACCATTTGAGGAAGTACGAATATTATCATCAAACTGGAGTATTTGTTAAGTATACCTACTCGTTCTCCTTTGTGCTAATAAAGGAACAAAATTATTGAAGGTTTGTTGTGAATGTAATTTGTTTTTATTTTGGTTGATTTGATGAAGACTGAAGAATATTTTTAATTTTGTTGTTTTTCGGAGTTTTATTATTGTTTTGTCTGTAGTTGTACCTTGTCCTAGATACAATAAAATGTGTTTTTATAGTGTTCAACTTATTATTCTTGTTTTATAAGATCTTTAATTTTGTTCTTGATATCATGAAATAAAGATTTACTTTGAAACTCTATTTTAACCACGAATGAACTAACAGATTCTACGAATCGATTACTGTATATATTTTATTAGTGATCGATTTGCCATTCCTGTATTTCATATGATACAACCATTCATATGGAATACAAGAATGGCAAATCGATCACTTATAAAATATATACCATATCAATCATATAAAAGTAACACATTTGAAAAACCCGCCTTATCTCAATCAGTTTTACCAACTGTACTTAGTTCGGCCAGTTGCGAGATATGTCGCCACTGTCTAAACGTGGTGCCAACTTTTACTGCAGGTTTGACAACTCTCTTTATTTTTAGTTTCTCTATGGGTCAGAGTTTCAGACATTACTCGGCAACATTTATAGCAGGTTCCAGGAGAAGGGACAACCAATATAAAACCTCTTGGACGCTGGAGGTCAACTGCTGTTGATGAATGTGACCATCTCCAATAGAATTATTTCATGTACTAACAACTTTCAACCGATGCCGTCTCCGTCGTCGTCATCTTCGTGCACTTTGCAATCTACGAGTGTAACTCTGAACAGCCAGGTACCCCCAATGA
Source organism: Gonioctena quinquepunctata (assembly GCA_018342105.1). Taxonomy (NCBI): domain Eukaryota; kingdom Metazoa; phylum Arthropoda; class Insecta; order Coleoptera; family Chrysomelidae; genus Gonioctena; species Gonioctena quinquepunctata. The sequence continues at coordinate 127,375 of JAFIRS010002105.1, read as the reverse complement.
CCTCCGCTGGACCGGCTCTTCTAACTATTTTTCATGATGCAACAAAGTGTGTTTATAACATTAGTATTCATTATAATCAGTGGATGTTGTTTTGTAGTTTTGCATGTTAAAATAAAACATATATTTTCAATATGTTTTGAAAATTTGTTTGCGGTCGTAGAAAAAATAATGCTTTCCACTTATCCGTAAAGTATCTTTCCCGCCCCTGACTACTTGCCCGAACTCCACTCCGCGTCGTTCGGGTCAATAACTATTTTCTACGAGTATGTGTGGAAGTGCACTTTTTTCATTGATTTGTCGTGTGGAAAAGAAGCACCTTAAGCTTTGGTGCGTACTTTTCCGTACGATTTCAAAATACTCAGAATCATTCAAACGAGTATGTATATTTTGTTCCCATATCACGTCACTGTATGTGAGACTCTTCGACTGATCACAAGACGTTGGTACTCAAGTTCTTAGACAATTTCTTTTCCCGGTGGAACCATTGTAGTTGACTTGTATTGCGGATACGGATATATTTGAATGACACTGCAATACTCTGATGTCTGAAACAAAATGTCAATAAACTGAGCTCAAAAACGTTTCTGCAAATTTCAATTTGATCGTTTGAATCATATTGGTCCAACGATATTGTGGAAATTTTTTGTAAGATTAAGTGGACTTTCTATATTCTTCAACTTCTGCTATAACTTTTTAAATTGGTTGGCAGTAGCGAATGACAAGTTCATCCATCTAAGATATATGGTAAGTTCATTATACGAGTACATTCTCTCGTTACCATAGAATCGGGTGAATAAATAGCGATTGTCAACTTCAACAAAGCAGAAATGCGGTACGCTGAAGTTATATTCCAATTTAATCTTCAATTTGATATGAAAAATTTATAATTCAGAAGAATAATTGAGTGACATTCCATCAAAAACCTTGCAGGCTGCCGATTCTATGAGTAGCCAGTAAGTTCCAGGAAGTACTTGCTGGCGTTGCGAGAAAAAATTTGCAGCATTTGAGTTATGGTATAAGGAGAAAAATACAATATCACCGAGAGGAGAGGTATTTATAGTATACTATCACCTTAGCAGCTATACTTTTTTTTTCAGATCCTGATGTATCTGAAGCAATTCAGTGCATTAACAGAAACCTGGAGAAATTATCCAATCCTTCAAGACATCATTGTCTGAAAATAAACCCAAAAAAGTCAACAGCTCTTTTATTTTGTAATGACAACACTTAAGCACTCATTAAGGATAGAGTCTCACTTGAAATTGCAGGTACCTCAATTCCAATCGATACACATTGGGAAAATTTAGGTCTAATCCTTGACACTAAATTAAGATTCAAAGATCATATATCTTCTTAACCCAGAATTGCATATGCCACACTGAAACTGATTCATTCTCAACGACAATTTCTCTTGAAAAATGTTATGTGATTCACTTGTATAATCACACTTCAGTCATTGCGATGTGGTTCATGGCCCCTGCTTAGACAGTGACGAATCTAGACGAATTCAGATATTTCAAAATTCTTGTGTCCGACTGGTTCATCAATAAAAAAATATCACCACATCTCTGGGAAGTTTAGGGAAATGAAATGGTTGAATATGTATAACCGTCGAACTCTACATTCTGCATGTTCAGCCCATAAAATCTATATGACAAAAACACCCCCTACTTACATAACAAACTCATGTTCATAATTTGGATATCCGAAAAAAAAACCTTCTTCATGTGCCGAGGCATGTGAAAATGATTTCCAAGCGATCGTTCTCCTATGGCGTCACGGTCTGTGTCAACAATTTGCATAGATTAGATCCTTCTTTATTATCATCCTCTATAAAATCATTCAAAGTTAAATATAGAAAATATAATCTTACAAATGTATACAGTATACAGTTGTAGGCATTTATCCATATATCAAATATTGTAATAACTGTGTAACATCATTGTATAATATGTGGATAATGAATTTATTATTATTATTATTACTTATCAAAAAATCTTTTCTTATAGTGTTTTGTGACCTCACTGGTTATTATAGCTTGAAGTTTGGTTGGGAAAAGGTCAATTAACTGAAACCACTATGGATCCGTTGCCGACGTTTCAACTTTTATAAAGTTATCCTCAGGGCACTACAAAAGGGATTGAGAATATTACAAGGGTGAAAAGTAGATGATAGCACATGATAAATTACATGATTAAAACCTCAATAGAGGTATAAAGTACGAACAATTCGAGCTGTAAATGGGTCAAATCTTATGAAAATATTTATATATAAAATTGACATGAATAAATATACATTTCATTACGACAAGGAACCTATTTTTCTTGCAAGTATCATGTTGTTTTACTACATGATTTGTTTTAACTTTACAATTTTTATTATGTCAATTTTATATGTAAATATTTTCATAAGATTTGACCTATTCACAGCTAAAGTTGTTTGTACTCTATACCTCTTCTGAGGTTTTTATCATGTAATTTATCATGTACTATCATCTACTATTCACCCTTGTAATATTCACAATCCCTATTGTAGTGCCCTGAGGATGACTTTATAAAAGTTGAAACGTCGGCAACAGATCCATAGTGGTTTCAGTTCATTGACCTTTTCCCAACCAAACTCCAAGCTATAAAAAATCTTTGTACGTCAACCTTGTGGTCGAAGTACTCAATGATTGAACTCATTGTGAAATTGAAGAAAGACATCGATACAAGCAAATATTTTTAATTACCGGCATATCGGAAAAAAATCAACGAAAGTTCCAAACCCAAGGAATCGGAGGTTTTCGAAAAACAGGAAATCGATAAATTCTTATCTGATGCTTCACACAACGACTTTCTCTTGATGGTGGTGGCTACCATTTTTAACCGACGAAACCAAGAAGGAGGAGGTTCTCTATAACAACGCGTTTATATATATATATATATATATATATATATATTTTTGTTTCTAACAGTCCCCTCGATTACTCTCTTTCATATATATATATATATATATATATATATATATATATATATATATATATATATATATATATATATATTCCTGGACTCGGATGTCACGCAGGTAGCTATAGCTGCCTCCGTGGTGACGTTGGTTGTTGCCCTGGAAGTCAGGGTCTGCTGACCGAAACCACTAATGAGCAGCTGGCTTCTGTTTGTTGACTCCGCTGATTTGTCGTTTTCTACCAAGTGTTGTTCATCCTCGCACTTCTCCACCGTACTGATGAGGGCCGAGAGCCCGAAACACGTGTCTACGGTTAACACTTCTCTCTGAGGGCTATGTCCATTAAATTCCTTCTTCTTTGTTTTTAACAGTCCCCTCACTATAACTCTCTTTCATATTTATATTCCTGGACTCGGATGTCACGCAGGTAGCTATAGCTGCCTCCGTGGTGACGTTGGTTGTTGCCCTGGAATTCAGGGTCTGCTGACCGAAACAAATGAGCGGTTAGCGTCTGTCTGTTGACTCCGTTGATTTGTCGTTTTCTACCAAGTGTTGTTCATCTTTGCACTTCCCCACCGTACTGATGAGGGCCAAGAGCCCGGAACACGTGTCTACGGTTAACACTTCTCTCTGAGGGCTATGTCCATTAAATTCCTTCTACTTTGTTTTTAACAGTCCCCTCACTATAACTCTCTTTTATATATATATATATATATATATATATATATATATATATATATATATATATATATATATATATATATATATATATATATGTATATATATATATATATGTATGATCACGCATAACTTTCTACTGAGACGTCCGATTCCAAAAATTCTTTATTCAGTGGATAGGGTGTCCTTTGAAGTTGGTCTCTCATCTTTAAAAGATCAAATTCAACCCTGAGGGTGGCAAAATGAAGGATATTGATCACTCATCCTCTGAAATCTTGTCCGTTAACCGATTCTATCAGGCATAACTTTGTACTGGGTTCATCGATTTTGATGAATCCTTTTTTATTAGATAGAGTTGATCAAATCTGAATTTCGAATGGAATTATGCACCTTTACGGGTAGAAAAATAGGGAATAATAGATTTTTCACTTGTGAAAATTGGCACACATATGTAGTTGACAATGACAGATCGCTATTGTCATAATTTTTGTTCTCCTACACCCGTCAGAATCATTATATTCTATGAGAGGATGGAATGATATACAAAGTAATGGAATAAACTAACCAGAACAACGAAAATAATTTATATTAAAACAAATAGTAAAAGTAGATAATCATATTATTTAACTGGTGATAGTTGAAGTAAGGTGGGTAGGTAAGTATTTTGGAAGTAATCAAAAAACAAGAAGGTAGTAATTAGTAGATTTCAGCCACAAAAAATTGAAAAATAAAAACTTTTTAACAAAAAATTAAACCGACGAAACACGGAACTGAAAAGTAAAAAATAAAATAAACCTTCTTAGTCTCAATAACTAAGCTCCTTAACCAATGAAAGTAACTAATTTTGAGTCGGCGCCAAACGAACAATCAACGAAGATCATTGAATTGCTTCAAAAAAATTATCAGAATGTCACCGCGCAACTCGATGCCATCATTTTACGCCTTATCTGATTCATTTGCTTGTTTGTTTGGCGCCGACTCAATATCAGTTACTTACATTCGTTTAGGAGCTTAGTCATTGAGACTGAGGAGGTTTATATTATTTTTTACTATTTGAAATCGCTGCTGCCTGCCGTCGCGAATAATTGATGGATATGACGATAAACGATATTCAAGACAAAAAAAAATTTTTTTGTTTTCCCCATCCCGAACACAAAAATGAGAAAAAGTGTGGTTTGCGACCGCGAAAATGAAAGAAGCTACCTAGAATTATACAAAGAGTATGCCAGTCTGCGTTCGGTCATCTGCCGTCACGTGCGGAAAAATACCACTTTCCGCATTTGTTAGGTGAATAACTATTCCCTTCGTATTTTTTTCTGGCGTTTCAGAGATTCATCTATATTCAAATTGAATAATGAACCATGATGGTAACTGATCATAAAATGACTCAATTTTTTCATCAAACGAATAATAATCAATTTTTGAGATGAAATAATGAAGTTGAGATATCCTAGTCATTCCGGTATTATATCTGAACTCTTAGTTGGTAGTCTGTGTTTGAGTTGCCAGCTATCGAGGAAGCCCATTGAGGTTAGCTATATTGACATCACTATGGATTATGATATTATTGTAAGATTTTGATAATTTATTCAAAATATGTAGTCTAGTCGAGTAGTGGGTTTCCTGCGAAAAATCGTTCCAAGTCTACCAGAAATACGAGCGATGGCTCATTTGATTTGGAATGTCATTCTGAGAAAGATATATTTTTCGATTTTTTCCGCTGACAAAAATTTGCTTTTTTTACAAAAAACGAAAAAGTTCACTTAGTTTTTTGGTAAAAGCTCAAAAACTATTGATGATAGAGAAAATGATAAAACAGATTCTTGTAGAGGAGGAAATAAAAAACTAAATGCACTAAAACAAGCCATGGAACTCGATAAATCTTTTCTATAATTTCCAAGGTTTCATTCAATACCACAACTTCAATCTAATGAAAGCAAAATAATACAACTTACCATTAATTTTCTGAAACGTGTTTGTTAGATCGATGCATCTCAATACACACCTTAAACGTAACTGAAAGGCAGCGCTGTTGATTTCAGGATCATTTCAATGGCGCGCCCCGTCGTTTGTAACACACTGGCTCCCATTACCCAATGGCTTCCATTCCCCCGAGCACCCCTACCTACTATTACTTCAGGAAACATCCATCTCCACAACTAAATAACAATAATGAATAATTAGGTACTCACTTCATTTCATATTATGTCCAGTGTTTACAGGTTTCGATGTCTAATTGTGTATCTTGCGAGAAACGAATGGTACCTGTGAAATTTTTGTAGCCTTCTTATTTATTTTTTTTGTGTCTCAATATAGCAAGAAATTAAGAAGGGTTCACACATGGTACCTACACATCACACTCGACATCACTACCGGTGGTGGTGCACACGGAGTTGACGGTTTTTTTGATGTAATTGAATACATTTTCTTGTTGAATACAGATATGGAAACAGAACAGATTTATTAAATATTTCCTTCCTTTACTTATGCACAACAAGTGAATGATAAATAATTATTTTTCAAACGAACAGATTTGTTAACATTCGACTTCCGACCATAGCGCGGAAAACATATGGCGTTCTCAGGTTGGAAGACAAGTAAATGTTGAATGTGAATGTCTCATCGTTTAGACTGTGCATCGCAAAATTATTAACAATTCAGTGAAGTTGAATAAAAGTTTTGTGTAAAGAATAGATCCCTCCTTCTCTACGCCGGTACCCAGGCCGGATGACAACATATTTGTCGAAAGGAGGGACACAGGGGTGGAATATTGCCAAGAGCAAAATCTGTTTCAGCCCCTTGATTACCAATTGGTTGAATGTGCCGATATAGGAAGCAAATATATTGAGAGAGAGAGAGGGAACAGATTTGTTATTAATATGTGATTATTTCGAGAAACAAATTCCGTAAATCATAAACAGTGGACATATAACAGAAATGATACGGAAGAATCCGACAAACCATATGAAATGTGTCACGTAATGCACATATCTGTCCTGAACCAAACACAGAGCGCGTTCCGCGTGCATTTTTCTGTAGTCTTGATGTGAGAGACTGATGCCCCCTTCTCTCCACACTTTCGTTAGATTTCTGTATTCGGTGTACTCCCTAAAACATTTTCCACCTTGACCAATTATTTTGCCAATTTTTTGTCATTGTACTGGAAAATTGATTATTATCATCCTGTTAAGGTGCAATCACTAGTTCCTTTTTTTTTTCAACAACTCATAGGACGAGTTTCATTTTTTTTCCAGAATTGTTAACTCTCAAACTTGGATATTTCCTTTTGAGAAATGGTGCGAGATCAGTATCGACAGTTTCATGAGTCGGCATTTGGGAAAAATACGTACCTATACGTTTTCTCTTGTTAAAACAAATGTTCTATTTTCGCTAAGTGAGGAGAATTGGAAACTTGTAATTCAAATTGAATTACAGGAAAATCAATGTTTATAGTTACCGTTTTCTAACCAAAACTGTCAAACATCGTTTATGCACTGTTTTGCACTGCAGAGTCACCGTCTCAAATGTTAAGGCTTCCTAGAAAATCGAAGCCTCAGATATGTTGTGTGTTTGTCCATGTCATTTCAAAAGGGATCCATCCACAAAAATTTTACGGCTTGTTGATTAATTTTCCGATTGTTCTGGTAATTTCCTCAAGTGTTGAACATGTTTCAAAATGAATTTGTTTGAATAACAAAATTTTTCCTTGAGGAGAACAACGATAACACGTTCTACCAGAGTAATATACACTTGGAATAATTCAATGAGATTTCTATAAAAATAACCGATTTAGCAAAAAAATTCAATAGAGTTTCGAATAACTCAAGAATCCTTATGCACTCCAAACCTATTATGGATATTGCCACTTCAATGGGATCCACATTGACCTATTTCAAAATGAGTTTGGCGTCTTTCCAGACGTGCTACCGTGTCATAGTCTTGAAAAATGCAGAGTTTTTCATCCATATTTCCCCTGAAATCAATTATGGATTTGTCAGGAGACTTGAGTGAAAGATTTCGCAAAGAAACTCCAGTATTTCTGAACCAATCAATATTCAATTTGATATTTGATTCCATGCCAGATTCGTTGAGGGAATATTAATCTTGAGAGAATTGTTAGTTCAGATTGTTCCTCCAAAATTATAGGTAAAAATCTCGTCGACCTCTTAATAGTTTAGTACAATATTTTTCACGATGAGTGGTTCCGACTTGATGACTGCAGTAAAACTACCTGGGTCAATACTGTGTATTGTGTAGACAAGAATTCGGCAATAAACAAGCAAAGTATAGAGGCTCGGACTTCAGATAATTGATGTATTTAATGTATGTAATTTAATAGGGATTGAGGTTCTGAGGAGAGCAAGTAAAGATACTCGAATGATATACTTATATTATTTCAATCGGATATGTTATTTCATAGCTAGTTCCGTTTCACGGTCACTGACGTGTCTCACGAAATTTTTCCAATTATATGGGGAATCATCATAAAAATTTTCCCTCATTTCTACAACTTGATGTCGGAAAAATATGTTCTGACCAAACCTTGCCACATATACTCTATGGGATCAACAATTATAAAATGGAAATTGTAGCACAGTAGGTCCCATTTGCTCTGCCAATGCGTCACAAACATATATTTTTTTTCATACAAAATGTCTTTAAATCTTCTGAGAGCTCACTTGTTGTAAAATAGTTTTCAAAATATATATCATTCGCCGCCATGTAGTTTTGATTCTTTAATTTCATGTTACTTGAGTTCGGAGCCTTTTGTAATTGGTAATGGTGTTGACTTTTCCTCTCAACAAGTCCTTGTCGCTTTCGTAAAAATATTTGGTGGAACCGGCATCTTTACGCTTCCTGCTTGATTTGATGCGATTTGACGCGATTCTTCTCACTGTGGTCAGAGGTAGTTTAGTCACATCGGACAATGTGTGTTAGATATATAAGAGTGTTGCTGGCACTATCAAGAATTAGTGGTTGAAAAATATTTTTGTTAATTCTATCTTGAGTATGGTGATACAGTATGTAGACTTAACTGCTGAGCTGCCCTGTTGGCAGCATTGTGAATATAGTTATAGGTGTATATGGTAATTGTATATATTGAGTTGATAAATATTGTAAAGATGTTTTTGGATTCTGATTTGATGATCTGAAAGCTACCAACCCCTTTAAGGCTTATAATCAATACAGTTGTGACATATGATGGAGGAAATCTCTGTTATATTCGTGACAATATATTTGAAATTCACTTCTGATTGAATTATTTCCTTTATAAGTGATAGCGTGAGGTACTGTTGTCGAATAAGAATTCTGAGGATTTCCAATTAGCACTAGGTGAAATACCCATTGTTTAGAAAAATCGGATTAAACGGTTTTCTTCACATAAAGGATTCAATATAAAATTGAACCAGAAAATGGTAGATCTCAGGTGAAAAACAACTACTTTCCTGGCAAATACCTTGCAGAACGTTGAATGACATTCACCTGAAAATCCATGCATACTTCCATATAATATCAATGGACATTGAATGCAAATGTTTCTTTCTGATAAGCTCGATTATGTTTAATTTATGTCGTGTTCACCTAACAATCCGCATACCGGTTTCAGGCTTCTTGGCCCTCATCAGTACGGAGTAGTCAACCAGCCAAAGGTCCAAAGAACTCTGGCTGAAGTGAGACACAACGTAAACAAACCATCATCGAGCTTGTAACACCTATAGGTACGCCGGAAAAGATAAACTTTAACTGGCGGTACCTGGTGACAGAAAGAAACACTCCGAAAATCTCCCACCTCGATAGGTTTCTAAATAAAAGATTACTCCTCAGTAGGAGTGGCAAGCCCGTCTAGCATATAGTGAAAGATAAGTGCCATGTGAAGTGGAATGAATAGAAAAATCGAATTAAACGGTTTTCTTCACATAAAGGATTCAATATAAAATTGAACCAGAAAATGGTAGATCTCAGGTGAAAAACAACTACTTTCCTGGCAAATACCACGCAGAACGTTGAATGATATTCACCTGAAAATCCATGCATACTTCCATATAATATCAATGGACATTGAATGCAAGTGTTTCTTTCTGATGAGCTCGATTATGTTTAATTTATGTCGTGTTCACCTAACAATCCGCATACCGGTTTCAGGCTTCTTGGCCCTCATCAGTACGGAGTAGTCAACCAGCCAAAGGTCCAAAGAACTCTGGCTGAAGTGAGACACAACGTAAACAAACCATCATCGAGCTTGTAACACCTAGATGTACGCCGGAAAAGATAAACTTTAACTGGCGGTACCTGATGACAGGAAGAAACTCTCCGAAAATCTCCCACCTCGATAGGTTTCTAAATAAAAGATTTCTTCTCAGTAGGAGTGGCAAGCCCGTCTAGCATATAGTGAAAGATAAGTGCCATGTGAAGTGGAATGAATAGAAAAATCGAATTAAACGGTTTTCCTCACATAAAGGATTCAATATAAAATTGAACCAGAAAATGGTAGATCTCAGGTGAAAAACAACTACTTTCCTGGCAAATACCACGCAGAACGTTGAATGATATTCACCTGAAAATCCATGCATACTTCCATATAATATCAATGGACATTGAATGCAGATGTTTCTTTCTGATAAGCTCGATTATGTTTAATTTATGTCGTGTTCACCTAACAATCCGCATACCAGTTTCAGGCTTCTTGGCCCTCATCATTTTATATTGAATCCTTTATGTGAAGAAAAACCGTTTAATTCGATGTTTCTATCCATTCCACTTCACATGGCACTTATCTTTCACCCATTGTTCAGTTGATGAACAGAACTAAGCAATCCATACGAGCAATCCTTTTGGATTTGCGCATAATCAAATTATCATCCAGGCGAACTCGGAGTCGATGTTCCGTTGCCCACTACGATCTCTTGGAATTGACAAATTACAAATATTTCGACTTTTTCAAATGCAACACCCTAGATTTCTTCGGATCGTTGCCTGGCATTATTAAGGAGCTCTTTTTCGTGATAGGGTTTGCAGGGTCTACTTTCCTGATGGTTTTCCACTCTTGGAGAATTAGTGGATATGGTCTGCCGTATTGGCGAAGCTGACAGAAATTCTTCATTAGCAATCAGAATCTGGTATCGAAAATATTTCGAAGCAACTCCACTCCGTTCCATAATATAAGGAATCGGTTTCAACTCACTGTTAGTGTGTCTTATATGTAAAAAAATGGTAGCTGGTCGGATCAATGAGAAAAAACAATTTCAAGTTTATTTGATGCTAAAGGAAAATCCTCAACCTTCCGTTAGTCGCATGTATCTACCAGATACATGAAGAATTTATATTTTTTCCCATCTCTAGTTTAGGCGCCGACAACTTGTTTTCACTAGTTTTGAGGGTAATGTGAACAGTGGGTTATTAGGTGTGTGAAATTACGCCGTTCAATTGCACTGGCTGCTAACGAAGAAAGTTATATGTATCTAAGAGATACATGCGACCATCAATGTAATTTTCATTGTTTTCAGGCAATGAAATGAAATATAGACGTGAATAGTATGATTTGAATAATGAAAATCAATGTGAGGGCTTCGGAATCTATTATTGGAACTGGAAAGTGATGACGAAAATTGAAGAGTAGATATAAAAAACGAAAACAGTGATACTGATGCGTAGGTTTGGTTGAGGAACGGAAAAAAAATTCTGATAGCGAATGAAGTGACTTACTTGCAAGTGAAAAAAATGCATACATATTTTACTGCTGCTCAAAAGAAAAAAAATGTTGTGGAAGATGAATGGAAATGGCAAAAACTTCCCCTTCCACAAAAAAGAAAAATGCCTGCTCAAAATATTCTGATGCAGCTACCTGAAGCTAATGGGATATACGAAACATGGAACTCACCGATTGACGATATAATGCTACAAAACATTGTTGAATGTACCAATAAATACATTCAAAGTATTCAAGTAAAATTCAGTCGACCTAGAGAGGCCAAAATAACCTATATCGTTGAAATTCAGGAAGTTATTGGCTTATTGTATTTAGCTGGAAATTTTGTTTTGCAAATCGGTTGAGTTTAGAAGAACTTTGGTCCGAGGATGGCGTACAGAGGCTTGCGCTCTTTGAGGTTTGATAAGTTCCACCCCTATCATCTAAACCCACATCAATGATTGTATGGTTAAGATTCTGCAAATAGAGTTTCATGAATGGCATGATTGACTAGTGTAACGTAAATAAACTTAACTTGGTTCTACTAATTTATTTCACACTTAATCTACAATTTAGTTTATATTACTACGCCACTGTATAGCTCGATGGTATGGGCTCGTTCAGACTGTGTTGACTCCACTTGAGGGTCGCCTATTTATCTCCGATACAGCATTCTCGATGTTTCGAATTCTGGCATGTTCCAATTGTTTCCAATATTGACCGTTGTTTTCCGTGGCAGAGCGACTGGATGGTTCTCGAATATGTCCGGGGATGATCTCATCGCTGTCGACGGCAACGCGCGAGGCGACAGGTCCGGCCTAGGTTCGTTACATTGCCCCCTTCTTAAAGACATTTCGTCCCGAAATTTCATCCTTGGAGTGTGACGATATCTGCATGACTCCCCATATCTGCACCGTGAAGTTCGATGGAAGTAACACTCCACGGTCTTCATGATCGGTCGTGGAAGAGGGTTACAGCAAACCAAAATCTTGACGCCGCTGGATCTGAATATCGCCTCCAGCATACTTCTTATGACTCTCCAGTCCAACCCATCAATACCACAGGATAATTTTGGAATTGCTAGATCCACCAGGTTCTGGTCCACCAAAGTATCTCTTAGTTTGGTGAGACTCTTCCAGACATCTTCATAGGACGGTTTATCTTGGGAATGCCTCTTGGTTACTAGGTAGTAGATGTTTCTCTGGCCTTTCTTCAACTGTAGCACCCCACCAACTTCTGGATTCTGCTCCCGCAGTGTTTGGAGTTGACCAAATTTCTTGGAGAACACTACGGCGATGCCCTGGACATTCGAAGATCTTCTGCCACACAGTGCGCTAGTGCGTAGTCAGCAGGCACCTCGAAAGGTCTCGTGACTCCTCTCTAGTACCCCCATGTAGAGCTTTCTTCCCGTTTGAATACAAGGACATAAACTTCTCGAACGTCATATCATCCTCCGGTGGCTTGAGGGTGCGAACTTGGTCATGGTTTCCAGCGTAAGGGGCCAACCTGTTGAAATGGACGACCCTTGGTTTCCCTCGGGGTGGCTTATGGATTCGGTACACAAGGTCGTTTATCCTTTTCACGATTTTATACGGGCCTTCCCACGAGTTTCGCAACTTTGGTGATAGTCTACGACGACGTTTGGGGTTGTACAGCCAAACCAGGTCCTCACCCTTAAATCCTCCAGCGTCGGCCTTGATGTCATAGGTCTTCTTCTTATCGCTGGCCTCTGATGTTCAACCGGACTCGTTCGTGGATGTCGTCCATTCTGCCGAAGTTTGCTGACGAGTCCTCCGCAGTGTCTTGTCTGGCGGTATCCCGAACTTCAGGTCACAAGGCAGTCGCAGTTCTCGGCCCATTATAATACTAGCAGGAGTTTGACCGGTTGACTCGTGTACTGCGGATCGATAGGCCATCAGGAACAAATGAAGATACTGGTCCCAGTCTCTTTGATTGGTCAGCCTTCATCCGTTCCACCATTCCATCGGACTGCGGATGTAGTGCCGTGGTTCTTGTCTTGCGGATGTTCAGCAGTAGACATATTTCTTGGAAAAGATTGGATTCGAAATTTCTGCCTTGATCCGAGTGCAGCTCCATTGGAATACCGAATCGACATATCCACTCTTTCACCAAGACGTCGGCGACGGTGATGGCTTCCTGGTTGGGCAGGGCATAGGCTCCCGCCCACTTACTGAAGTAGTCCATTGCCACAAGGATGTATTTATTCCCGTGGTCGGATACGGAAAACGGGCCGGCGATGTCAATGGCGATTCTCTCGAACGGGCTGCCTACGTTGTACTGACGCATCGGGGCCTTGGGTCGTATTCGAGGTCCATTGCTAGCAGCGCATACAGCGCACTTCCTGCACCAGTCCTGGACGTCAGCTTGACAATTGGCCCAGTAAAACCGTTGCCTCACTTTCTGCAGGGTCTTCGTCACTCCCAGATGTCCTCCGGCGACTCCATCATGGATTTCCCGCAGCACTTCCTCTCTTCTGTTCCTGGGAACAATTATTTGGCGTCTGTCTTCCCCACCAATATCGGCCTCCAACACACGTTTCAGGATCCCATTGTCCAGAATAAGAGAGTTCCATTGTGCCCAATAGGACTTAACAGCCGGCGAGTAACCTGCGACTTCCTGCCATGATGGTCTTCGATTGCCCTTCTTCCAGCTGACGACTAAGCCAAGGTCGGGGTCTCTCTCTTGGTCTTTCTGGATCTTGCTGTCATTCCAGTTGTCATCCATTGCCGCGGTTCTACAAAGTGTTGCTTCTTTCTCTTCTGCTCGTCGGCAATGTGAGCAATCATCTGGACATGGTCTTCGCGACAAGGCATCTGCATTCTTATGGCTAGTTCCGGCTCGATGTTCGATCTCGAAGTCGAATTCTTGGAGTCTCTCGATCCAACGTGCTACTTGACCCTCAGGATTTTTGAACTGTAAGAGCCATTTGAGAGCTGCATGGTCAGTTCTCAACAGGAATCTTCTTCCATACACGTACTTGTAGAAGTGTTCCACTCCCTTTACAACAGCTAACAGCTCTCGCCTGGTGACACAGTAATTGCGCTCTGGTTTGCTAAGCGTCTTGCTGAAATAACCAATGACCTTCTCCTGTCCCTCCTGGATCTGAGATAGGACAGCTCCAAGTCCCACGTTCCTCCAAGTTTTTCACGTAGTCCTCGAACGATCTGCCGACCACTGGAATTATGTCGATCGAGATACAATCTAGGAGCTACGTGTTCCATGAGAGTCCCTTCAGCACTCGTTCCTCCAATCCAATCTTTCGAACGTTTGGTAGGCGGGAGCATGTAGCATGTAAGTGCATCGAATGGCATAACGGTGAACTGCCACAATCCTGAGCCGATGGTAAAAGCAGTATTTTCTCGATCTTCCTGAGCCAGTTCTACTTGCCAATATCCACTCTTCAGAGCAAGGGTCGAGAAAATCGTTGAACCAGTCAACGTGTCTAGGGTGTCATCTATTCTCGGGAGAGGGTAACTGTCCTTCTTCGTGACATTATTAAGTTGGCGATAGTCTACACAAAAGCGTGTCGATCCATCCTTTTTCTTCACCAGTACGACTGGAGAGGACCAGGGACTGTCAGATGGTTCGATAACTCCTTCTTTTCCCATATCGCTGACTATTTTGTCAGCCTCTTCCTTCTTGGCAAGAGGAAGTCTTCTTGCTGATTGCCGGATCGGTCGGGCACCCCCAGTATCAATCTTGTGCTGGACCACATTAGTTCGACCTCCTTTTCCTTGTCCGGTATCGAAGATGTCTTGGTACTTTTTGACTAAATCTCTTAGTTTGGGCTGTTGAGCTGGTTTTATATCTTTGGAAGAGATGGCAACTAATTTTTCTAGTTCTGTGGGCAAGTTGTTGGGTTGGCTAATCGTACCTCGTACACTCCGGATTACTGAGGAAACTGACGAGCAGTGCCCCAATATTGTTCCTTTCTTCAAGGTCACTGGAAAATAATTGACATTCATGACCCTTACGGGCACAAATTTGTCAGCACGCAACAAGGTCTTCCCTAGTGCAATCCCTCGTCCAATTTTCTCATCATGAAGTTTGGGCTCGAACATCACCACGTTTCCACTGCTCGTACTCCCGTCCAGGCGAGCCTCCAGAATGGTTTCAGCCCTCTCAGGTACGCTTACATCTTCAGCCAACAACACACGGATCAACCCTTCACTTCTCCCATGAAGCACCAGCTCTTCTCCGTTGACACGTAGGACGCCGTCTTTGAAATCCAATTCAAACCCTCTGGAATTCATGATGTCCATTCCGATGATTGCATCGTCTTCGATGTCCGCTACAAGTGCCTGATGTTTCACTTTAGTGCTGCCCAAAATTATTTCAATCGGTAGCTCGCCATATACAGTAGCTGGCTCCCTGTTGCTGTGCGTAGCTTCAAGTTGTCGTTCAATCCGTTCCGGTGTTCTGGCAAAGGAAGGCCGAGAATTGTCCTAGTCGCACCTGTATCTAGCAGCATGGTGCAAGGCTCGTTATTGATGAGACCGTCTACGAAGACACCTTTGTTCTGTCGTTGAAGGATAGCGACATATGCGTTGTTAACCGGGGCTTGCCGGACACATGCCGACGATTGCCCCTTCTCGTCGACCTTTTTAGTTTTCCTGCATCGGAGTCGATGAATGTTGGACATTGCTACGCACATGTCCAATTTTCCCAATTCCGGCATCTTATCTGTTTTTCTCAGGCAACACTTCTTCATCACTTTTCTTATGGCAGCTTCCAAGTTAGCAGGCTCCTGTGAGTCTTCCTCAATCGTTTGAACTTTACTTTGGCTTTTGCAGCATTGTTTTGCTGCTTCGAATTCCAAAGCGCGTGCCAGTGCGTCTACGAATGTGTTGGACGAGCTAATATCAACGCTTGTCTGGTTTCTTGGTCACGGAGTCCATCAAGAATGCTTGAACCGCTAGTCGCTCCATTACATTTTCTGGTGTGGCTGGATATGCGAGACGAACCAAGCGTGCAATGTCAGTTTCGAATTCTTGTAAGGATTCGCCCGATTTTGGCAGCGATTTTTCAGCTGGGAGTGGTATACGTGTTCCAAATGGGCGTGGCCATATCGTAATTCTAGATGTTCAATCAGCTGATCATAGTCCTCCTGTTCTTGGGCGGTGAGAGTTTGTAGAATATTTGTCGCTTCTCCACGTAATGCAAGTGTCAGTGCTACAGCTCTTTCCCCTGCATTCCATCCGTTTGCTTTGGCCGCTGCTTCAAACTGTCGGCGGTAATTTTCCCATGGAGTTTTTCCGTCGAATTGAGGCGGCTTCATGGAAAGCTTCCCTATTTCAGAAATGACCTTGACATCTTTTATACCCTCTTGAACTTTATCCAAGTTCAAACTCAAGTCCAGCATTGCATTTTCGTTAACCATCTCTGTGGAGGGCGCACTATTAATTCGTTTTTCCAGCTTACTGATCGTTTCCTTTATTTTATCTACCTCCGTGTTCATTTGCTCCCTAATTTTATCTATCTCTGTCTCAACGGTTCCCATTCTTTCTTCTAGAAATTTAGCCACACCACACAATTCTTTTTTTAGGCCTTCTGTGTTTTCCAGGAACTTCTCTTCCAGGCTTCTTGCATTTTCTTCCAGGCTTCTTGAATTTTCTAGAAGCTTCTCTTCCAGATTTCTAGAATTTTTTTCAAGCTTCTCTTCCAGATTTTTAGCATTTTCTTCCAGGCTTCTTGAATTTTCTTCCAGTTTGTTCATTACCAAACTTAAATCACCTCCGGGAACTTCGAATAAAAATGTTTCGGGGTCCTCACCTTCTTGTATAAGTCCTTCTGCAAGTCTTTCCTGGAGTACTTGCTTTTCACCTGTTGTTTCCAGTTCCCTTTCCTCCAATTCCTGTTTCAATTCCGCTACCTTCAAATCCGCAAGGCGCACTTTTCTGGAACACATTTTGTCTTTGACGAGGTATCAGTCAGTTTTACACGAAAAGTTTATCAGTTTGTTGAAAATTCACTTCGCGAATTCTTTTCCACGGGCCACCAGTCTATTGTCTGTTTCACGCGAAGAGTGTATCAGTTTATATTCCCACGCACAATTGTCCACTTCGCGAAAACCGGGCCACTGTCTATTTTGGGCGTACAGAAAGGTCTATCAATTTATTTTTCTGACTATCCACTCCACGATCACTTGTTTATTTTCAAAATCTCACTTCCGACACCAATTGTAACGTAAATAAACTTAACTTGGTTCTACTAATTTATTTCACACTTAATCTACAATTTAGTTTATATTACTACGCCACTGTATAGCTCGATGGTATGGGCTCGTTCAGACTGTGTTGACTCCACTTGAGGGTCGCCTATTTATCTCCGATACAGCATTCTCGATGTTTCGAATTCTGGCATGTTCCAATTGTTTCCAATATTGACCGTTGTTTTCCGTGGCAGAGCGACTGGATGGTTCTCGAATATCTCATGATCTCATCGCTGTCGACGGCAACGCGCGAGGCGACAGGTCCGGCCTAGGTTCGTTACACTAGGATTATAAAACAGATGAGATATGCATCATCATGCAATCGAAAGACCTCACTGGTTGAGGACTGTTGATCACAAAAAGCAATCATCGCTTGATTTTTGGGAAGGAATCATTGGAAATCATTGGAAATCATATTATTGGGTCCTACTTTCTCGACAATGTGGTGAATGGCGAAAGATCTCAACATTTTCCTCGCGAATATCTTCCCAGAATGTTAGAAGGAGTAGATATGAACACCAGAAGGACCACGTGGTTGCAACACGATGGTCCATAACCATAGGAGAGTGCGAGAAGTTTCAGATCTATTGTATCCTAATCGGTGGATTGGCAGAAGAAGTACTATTGCTCAGCGGATGCGATCTCCAAACCATACTCATATCCTATAGATTCATTTCATTGGGGGTACGTGAAGACTAGGGTTTTTTTATCATCATCAACAACTACAGATGATATGGAAATCAGGATCACGAAGGCTTACCGTTTAATGATGGAGCTATGCTTGCTAGAGTTCGGGGCCCATTTACCAGAAGAATAGGAGCTTGTGTGGAACATGATGGTGACCTATTCGAGGACTTCTCAGTAGCCTTTCCTCAGAACTTTCACATTGTTACTTGTTGATCATGCTTTCCTGTTCTTGTAAATATTAGTAGAATTGTTTCCATTGTGATGTGTTACCCGCTTTTTTTTTCAAAAAAAATTTAAATTTTGCAACAAATCTTGCGCAAATTCTACTCAGAGGACCACTAAACCCTATTTAGGTGAAAATCTCCTGAAAAATGCCATGCAATGAAGCCATAAAATATTTTTTCTAATACTTGCGTCAAAAATGTGTGATTTTTTATGACTTTGAATGTCGAAAGTAGACTATTTTCGAAAAAAATCTGCATGGCGTGCAATAAAGTATAGACCTACTTTGTTTAAGTACAGGTTATACACAATACCCGTCATTCTCAGTTCAATCGTTTTTTATTAAAAATATAACGATCATATTCCAATCCAAACAAATTTTTTTAAAGATTTATATCAATAGTACAATTGCTGTTATTTTGTATGCTAATTCCAAACGATGATTTTGGTAATAGTTAATGAAATAGCTCTTTTCGTATAATCTTCAAGTATTATTGTTTTCGACTTCGACATTACCGGTTTTCTTGATATTACCACTGAAACTACCGTTTCCAATTTCCACTTTTTGTCCACAGACCGCTCCACATAGCCTTTTGCAACGGTCGACAATCGCCACCCACCATGATGTTTAAATCTCGAAATATCAGCTCCTGAGACAACGAAAAGCGACGCAGAGGACCTTCTGAAATTATGGCCAGTATATTTTGCAGTATCAGGTAATCCAAGAAATGATGCTATTAGACTCGGAATTGTCGCAACAGTATTTACCGACTACTTGAACTGTACATTTTCCATTCCTATACTGTAGGAAAAAATATAGGGTTTTCGGCTATCTTAGGACGCAGTGACATATACTTACGGCAAATTTCAGCTGGATTAAATTTGTGTTCATTGCTCGGTTCATTGTTATTTGGAACTATAAATTTATTTTGAATTAGTTTTTGAATCAGGAATTTTAACAATTATATAACAATATCCTGTAGAGTCATTTCGAAAAGTTTGTGCCGGCGACATGCGCCTAATCATAACTTCATTCATCAATGAAAAATTTTCATCCACAGCATAAAGCAAAAATGTAGTTACCTCTTCTCTCGTGAAAACGTTTACCTTTTTCGGCTTATAGCCGACAATCTTCCTTTTGAGAAATGCCTTCAATTCGGGGTAATCACCTATATGTATGTTTTTGTGAACAGCTAAAGTTTAACATAGAACTCTGACCACATGGTTGACGACTCCATAGTTTTAGATTTATCTCCCAAATACGCAAGAATGACGGGTTCTGATAGCTTGGATATTTTTTTCTGAGAACACCAACCATCAAATGCATTATATTATTTCTCGTATAGGAGTCTGGACTCTACTGGTAGAAGCTCTGAGCTTACTGCTTCCGCTGACTCCATATCATCGGCAGGATTATCAGATGAATCACTGAAATCACTTTCTTCATCCATAATCGAAGCGATATTCATTTGATCACTCTCATTGGCTTGACTCGGCGAAATGAAATTCATCTCAAAACACAGGTGTATTCGAAGATCAGTTGAAAATATGTTTCTTGAAAAGGCTTTTCATAGCCTGCAGAAATATCACGTGAACATGTCTCAAATACCATAAAGTGAGGCTAAAATAATTATTATGTAAACACTTTTGTTCTGTTTTTTTCTCTCTTTCTCTTTTGTGTTTTATCTACTTTGATACGACTTTCAACATGTTCGACGGTGCATATATATGTATATGTGAATACATATGTTATTTGCTTAACGAAATTTTGTATATATTGTGATGCAATTGCTTTTATAGTATGCAAGGTTATCATTATTATTTATTTATTAATTATTTTTTGTTTTGTCTATATATTCCTATCTATTTCTTTTGTATTCAATCGATTTCAATACTTATATGTTCTACCAATCCTTTTATTAATAACTATACTTTTTATATTACTTTGTCAATGAGAAATTCTTGGAAAATAAAGTATATCTATCTATCTATGGAATCATTAATTGGGGTGACAAAATGGATTTCTCAATGCAATGCTAATATTTCTTTGATTTGGATATATGTTCATCTATTGAAACAATGTCCAACTCATATCGAATGGAAATTTGTATCAACACAAATATAATATTTATTAGAATCAAACAACGGAAATAGATTGAATGAAATTATACCAGTTGAATTATATGCGTTGGATGGTGAAGTTTTCGCCTGACCCTGACTTAGATATGTTACTAAATAGCAAAGCCAACTCATCATCGTTGCGACGTCTGGACTTGAATGTCTGGTGTAGGCTCTCATCTCGATTGCCATATTTGTCCATTCAGTGGATTAACAAAATGATTCTCATTTGTATAAATATGTTTGGTGAAGAGATCAGCTCATTTTGTTGAAATAACCTTTTATTGAATTCATCGATTCGATATAAATACTTGTTTGAATAAATATTTTTGTTAAAGCAATTAGCAAATTTTGTAGATATGATTATTCGATTCAACATGATAATCACATGGTTGGAACAACATTAATGCTAAAACGAGTTATGAATAGAGTTGGTTGAATAAGATATTTGGTTCATGCAAATTACTCTCAGTTGATTAAAACTTTAAATTTGATCAAAAACCAAGAAATAATTTCACTCATTTTGAGACTATATTTTGTCGTGCATATACGACACTTCCATTTGTATGTTTCAAATAAATTTTATTTGATTCAACAATTTTTTTTCTGTGTAGTATATTGATCGATGAATAGAATCGACAATTAATTTTATCAATCTATTTGCTTATGGCACATTATTTATTGAAATCATCACAGCTCGCAGATATAATTTTGTTCGTGTTGCATGGCTTTTCCATAACATACTGAATTTTGTCTACGATAAGTGCTTTTTTTCCAGCCATAGAGTTCAGCGGGACAATTTTTCTTTTTGTATATGAATTATGTGTAGAATATGTGGAACTGAATTTGCGAATCAAATAATTTTGTATCTAATCCCCCATGGATCGGTTTCCGTATAATATCAGAACGCCAAGTATTGCTGTTCCGCATTATAAAACGGCTACTTTCCTTAATTTTTCATGAACTTTCCCAGGTAACGCACACTCTGAGCTGGGTCCTGATTTACGTTAACGAGGAGACACCTCTTCCTTAAGTGAATTTCACCTCGGTTACTTCAACATAGAAACGATTTCAAGCGTTTTTGTTCAACAAGGATACACTCCACTCAACCACAGCTGCATTATCTCAACATCCGTGATGTTAGAAACACTTTAGAGGCAGTTTAAATGTTCCTTGTGATATTGTTATGGCGTGTTCTTAGGCTGGTCCACCGCATCGTTGCCGCATTAATGAAATTGCCCTTAAATTTCCACTGGAAGCGGAACTTTGGCTTTTTGTCAGTGAACATCTTGCTACTGGAAACCCACTGAAGTTCACTTAGGTTGCCTCAAGAAATCTCGTGATGTGCAGCTTGCATTAATGATTGAAGTGTATGATTTTCAGAAACTCTCAATCAATTTCTCTCATTTGTAAGTTTGACTAAATCGACTTCCATATTAACACATTGATCTGCTCAGCTTAACAGTTGTTTGTTTTACATATTTCGGGTAGCACCACATTTTGAAGATGGGCTGTTTTCTCGTTATAAACTATGATACTCTATGTGAAAATATGCTGGTTATAGAAATAAATAGATAGGGCCAAAATATCATTGGTACTTTGATTTTTTTTCCAAAAATCCTTCGTTACTAAGTTACGGGCCCTCAAAGTTACAAAATGAAAAATGTTTTTCAGTGATAACTTCTCAAGTGGATATTGGAAATCAACCAAATTATGGTGATTGACTGCCCCCGATGGTCCACACCCCAAAACTTTGAAATGACCGAGATTTTTCAATAAAACAAGGTTTTCTGGATAATTTTCTGAATATGAGTACTTGTGTCTGAAGTCGATCGGAACAACGATTTTTGATAAAAGTGCAATTTTATTCATCGACATCCAACCTGAGACATCCACCATTGATTTTTAATGAAAGTAGAAATAATGGGTTAATCTTCATTAGAATGTTTTTATAATGGAAACACTTTTACCTACTAGAACTCATAGCGTGAATTTCATTCGCAATCCTCAAGGGCAAACAGAAATGAAAAATCCACTACAGAAACTGCTCGTTGTGACCCCCTCCTCTCAATACATTTTTGAAACCTACGAAGACACCCCCCTCTGTACGTGAAATAGCATTCAAGAATCATTTCGTGTGGCTTCACAATTTAATGTTATTATATTCAACGAGTCCTCTCTTGCATGGATAGGTGTAGCGTAAACAAGGCTTTTGAGATGTTCTTCCTGAAAAAAACCAATAGATTCAAATCCGAAGACCATGCTGGCCATGAATATGGCACTCTTCTACCAATTGGAAAAATATGGAACAGGTGCAAAGGGAATAAACGTTATCTGAGTAGGAGGTACTAATAAGCTCCAGCCAATCAGAATCTGGTTGCATTACCGCTTCATAGTGACGTATATGGACATGAGTTCAGGAGGTCCACGTAACAGAGTGGTTCAAATACATTCAAGAGCACATATGTCCACGTGAATATGTTATACCTGATCGAATTAAACAATATTATTTCGAAATTTTTTTTGATATTATTCGAAACCTGTTCATCTAAATCAATTCTATTCTCGACATACATTTCCAAATGGAAATATACCCAAAACTCAAACCAACAAAACAAAACTGTAACCTGTAACTCTCAGAACCGCCACTGTCCAGAGATAATGGTGACCATGATATGTCTATATACGTCACTATGACTCACAGAAGATCTTTTATCTCTTTCTTTTAGTGTTACCATTGTCTTACGGGGGATAAACTCTCCTACTCAGATAATGTTTGCTCTCTTTGGATCAGGTAGTCAAACTAAAATGTGGAGAAGTGGTTCCAAAATATTTTTTTTCAATGCAACGATACGTACAGTCCTAGAAGAACCCCCATGTCCTCGTTTTGGCAAAAATGTACCTATAATACCGAAAAAAAAAACTACTGATAATGCTGAGAGGAATTATACATTCTTCGTCAAGCTGCGATCGATACGCTCGGAAGTTTTTCTTGACGATAGCAACCAATTGCAATTCAGAATGCTCGCCGTAAAATGATTGCATACCTGCATATTCGTTAAAGGTAATCTGTTTGGCCATTGCAAATAACGTCTACAATATTGACAAAACGGTGACAATCATCACTCAACGAAACATAATCGCATTTCAGTTTCTCATTTTTCATCAAAACTGTTACATTTCTTTTTCATTGTTGTTTTTTTTTCACGTGTGGGAGAAATGATATTTACTGGATATTTTCCACCAATTTATGTTCAGCTGTTTTTGTAGCTCATCCGTTTCCTTCATATTAGTATACATTTTTTTTCCGATTTGAGTTTTTTCACCTTAATTCAAAATTCGTGTTGAAGATTTTTGTTAATTAACGCTATTCTCAGTAGTAATACCACTAGTGACTGAATTTTCGCTATGAGACTGTCGATTTATTTCTGAACGAAACTGAGTTGCTTGAGTTTTCTTCAAGCAACTCAGTTGAGTTCAGAAATAAAAGACAGGCTTATAAGATAAATTCAATCACGAGTGGTATTTTATTAGACTATTTCACGAACAAAGTGGAAGGTCAATGAATTCAAATTCGACAGAATGAGAGGAAGAAATTTAATAATAATAAATAATTCAAATTTAATTATTATTAACTGATTTAATTATTATTAATTTATTTATTATTTATTTTAATTAAAAACAATTTGTTTTAATTATTATTTGTTACCTATAATGATAAATAATTTTTTATGATCACGAACATAATACATTATTCTCGACTATAATCATTATAACTGGTGCAATTGTAAAATTTTTGAATAGTATGATCGTCATTAGGTGGATACAATGTATTGCTGATATTATCACTTGATGTACTTGGAGTACTCCTTAAAGTATTCACTATATTCTGATGATGTTCAGCACTACGGTTTTATCGAGTTCGAACTTCCATGTCCAGTAATTTTCATAGCTTCTTGTTCACTAACGCCGGATTGTAGTAACTGACTAACTGCAGTAATTTGTTATTTTTAGATTTTCAGTGTCTAATCCTATTTTTTCTGCAGAGAGTTTTGTCCATTTTGATATTCTATTAATACCAATAGGGCAATTCTTGTACCAATTATTATTATTATTATTATATCTACTCTACTTGCTATTCACTGTCAGAAAAAGTCTGTCATTGGTAATAATTTCCCTTTTCGATATAAGTTTCCGGTATAATTTTACAGGACACATTTCAGGATTTTCCAAATTTTGAGTAAGCCATTAAGTATCTGCTCAGTTTTTATCACCAACTTGGCGGGTTTTAGAGAATATCGGGTTACATGCAATTCTGTTTGTTGAACAACATTTTTTGTCAGTCTCTTCCTTAAAAATATGTAACATGGAAAGAGTTGCTCCGTTACCTCTCCAAGCTAGTTCTACTGCAGCTGGGTGAGAAAACTTCTTTTGGAGTCCCTCTGGCGTGTCTTCGTCCCAGTGTTAGCACATATTTCTATATTCGCCTGCAGTCATAGCGACAGAACTCATTTTCTTTTTTCGGGTAGAGCTTGCAACAATTTTCTCTTAAAATCTCGAGCCGCCCTCGACTCCTTGAACATGATATCTTTGAAGGAATCAGTATGTCTCTGATACTCACAAAACTATTTTTCTTGTACTAATTCTGCAGTGGTGTTCCATATGGTTTCAATAACACTCTCCTTGTAATCACTACCATCAATTTTCCGCATATTGTATGCCCAGTCTTTTAGAATGAATACTAATCTTTCGTTGCTATTTTCTGCATCTAATTTGTAGTTGCGTTCCGCCCAGAACGTCATAAATTGTCTCCATGTATGAGATTTTGATTTTTTTGTGTTACTGGCTATATTTTCTCCAATATTTCGCTTTATTACTTCGTTTGAAGTAGCACCGAAGCTATTCATTCCGACGTTTGCAGCTACAATTATTTTTGGTCAAACTTTCAAACTTCGCATTGCGATCCGTATCCATGGTTACGTCGTTGAAAACACGATGCTGACAGACCGATCAGAATTGAAAGACAGCTGGTGTTTTCACGATAATACAAGCTGTCTTTGGTTTTTGATTGGTTAGATTTTGTGAAAATTCCAAAGTGTGTGGAATAGTCAGTGAAACTCCTCAGCATTTGAGCTGTGACGAAGAATTTCAAATATCAAATCTTGAGTTTCATGAGACAACCACAGTTCATAGTTGGAATTTCATTTGAAAAACTATCTACTTCAAAAATCTTGAATGAAACTTCCAAATAGGTACTGTATTTTTTGTTTTAATTCTTTCGTATTATCCCAGTTATAAATGGGAATGAACATTACCATTTTTGGAACGAAGTTCCTTTACGCGGCTTGCGGTGGGTGCTGACTGGTAGAAATTGTCACGTAAGGAAAATTCGTTATGCCCCCACCATGCAACTTCCTCTCTCTCTTTGTCTCTTCCTATTATGTACAACTCTGTGTCTAGCCCTTGCTCATGCGATTCCGAAAGTGTACGAAATCATCCAAACTGCTGTTCTGCTTGCGAGAAATTTAAAATGATACATGAGCTGTAGGATATCTATGCGAATACAAATCGGATATTATCGTTGTGTGGTAATAAGTGGATGATATTTCTGTTTCTTTTATATAAGGTGTCTTCAGATGATTATCACCCTTTTACGTTATAATTTCTTATGTTTTTTGTATGCCGAAGTTGGATTAATGGTTCACATTGAATATGTGGCACGTCAATTTGATATAATATAACGAATAGTATTATTAATAATAAAATACCTTTTACTGTGGCGGAGGAGTTTGGAAAAAAGATATAAAGGTATAGCATTGCATGGAATAATGACAATTAAATGTGATGGAATAGAAAAAGTCAGCTTGCAATCAGAAAAATATTGAGGAAAAAAAGAAATACAGAATGGTGGATACATGAAATTGATGGCAACATATTCTGCTACCTTGATATCAATTGATTTATTGGATCGTTTGGAACCATGGAAAGAGCATATATACAAATATAAACAATCTGAATCTCCATATCAAATTACATTCGGACTTGAGGAAAACATGGCCAATCGAGGAAACCGATGAAATGTATTTAGAATGTTAGTACTCACAGCAAACATAGAATATAAATAAATATATAAAAAAAATGGTCGTGTTGAGGATTTAATCCCGGACCTCTGGCTTGGTAGTACTTCGTTTCACGGCAGCTCCGTTTGATCTTTAAAATTATTCGTATACTGTAGCTTATGGGCGTTGTGGGATTGCAGATTTCTATTGCGCATGTAGTATTTCGGAGCAAACTAGAAAATATGTTAGTTATTGGGTTTTTTGTTTCAAATCATACGTGAGTTATATTGTCCCATTATTGCAATTTTGCAATGATGATTCGAGAAATGGAAAGTGTAGCATTTATGTGAAACCAAGAAAACTAAGTTAATAAAATTATATAACTCGACACAAGTATTTACTGTTTACATATGGTTAGTGTACATGTGATTCGAGTATTTAGAATTTACTATTTATATACATTACAGAGAGACAATAGTGAAATTATATTCTTAGCATCAAAAAGAGTTTCTAAAGAGGGAAAAAAAGGTCCCCCGACCGCACAGGAGTTTTTTTCATTTATTTCGGCTTTGAAAATTCTTCAATTCGAACAATGGTGGACGCTTGGGTTGGATGTCGTCGAATGAAAGTGCATTTTCATCACAAATTGTTGCTCCGATCAACTTTACACACCAGTACTTTTAAAGAGAAATTTGTCCAGGAAACCTTGTTTTGTAGAAAAATATTGAAAAATCTCAGTCATTTCAAAGTATTGGTGTATGGACCATCGAAGGCAGTCCGTACCTGACTTTGTAGCAAATCTCATCGAAGGAATTCATTCGATTCGTCAATCACCAACATTTTATTGATTTTCAATATTCACTTGGAAAGTTACCGAAAAAAAATATTTTACATTTTGTAATTTCGAGGGCCCGTAACTTAGTAACGAAAATTTTTTGAAAAACAAAGTTATATAAAGTACTGGCGATATTCTGACCCCGTCTATAAATTTCCTGTTTTGAAACTCTTTCATTTTAGATAGTGGTGGATGTTTGGGTTGGATGTCGTCGAATTAGAGTGGCATTTTTATCAAAAATCGTTGCTCCGATCGAGTTGATAATCATCAAAATTTGGTTAATTTTCAGTATTCACTCAAAATGAAAAAAACAAATATTTACTTCGAAATTAGTAACGAAGGAATATCGAAAAAAAGTTATAAAGGTAATACTTTGACCCATCTATAGATTCCCGAGATAAATAGAGGAAGTCCTGGGTCAACCTGTGCATATATATATATATATATATATATTGTTATGTAAGGAAATGTTATAAAATAATCGAACTTATAATAATTATTATTATAATTAGGTATTTCAGTTATCGTGGTTAATGCTATGTTGTTTTGCAATTTTTCTTGACCTTTTTACTATGCTCTAGTCGATGCATATGTATCAAGGAGGTCAGTCCTGATGTACTTCTGTAGTCAAAAGTATGTGACCAACAATATATTTCATGAAAATTTACAATTGAATCATATGAAAATTGAAATGTATAGAAAGCATTATATTTAAAGTAGATCAACTGATATATAAGTTTGGAACATCCTGTATCAAGAGGAAACCCACCAATGAGATATCGACAGAGTTATGTGGGAAAAAAGTGAAGAAATATGAAAATGTAAAATCAGAAAATTGTCAAAAATAAATTTTATACGCATTTGTACATAGTATATAAGGTTCAGGATTAGATTTCAGTAAAGAAGGTGAAATGTGTGTGTTACCATGAGAAAAATAACAAGTTTGGGAAAAACGAGAGGAAAATTCGAGGAAAAAGAGATCACGTATGAAAATTTTGGAAGAAAAGTTCTAGTAAATTGTAAGAAGAAAAACAAGCAAAACCCTCTAAAGAACGGTATAATTAATTCAAACATCAAGTGGAGAATAAACACGAAAGAAAATTCCACTTACTTTAGTAACAGAACAAGAAATCCTGTCTCAGGGAATGAAGTTGATTTGATGCCAGGAAGCTGTATTTTCAGTAGCACGAATACTTCAAAGAGGCTGCAGAACACCAAACAAGAGGAATAACAACATAACTGGCTGAAGTGCAACGATCAAGTTCAGAAACTCGTATTGTTTATTTGTTTACTTGTGTGCTTTTCATTTGAACACTTAATTATTTTCGATGCCAACGGACTTTTTATAACTTGCAATCTTTCATTCAACATGCATTGATCAAACGTAACAAATGTCACCATTTCAAATCACTGTTTTTAGTTCCATAAGGTAGTTTACGCAGAGTAGGTCAGTCTAAAGGTTTTACTTCAATAAAAACAGATATTCGACAATCTTCTGCATTCTTTGTTTATCTGAGTACATTTCTTCCCCACTAAGCAGCTCATTTGACATCAAGCATTTCGTCAAGTTGATCACATAACCGACTTCTGAGATGATGCATTGTTCATAGGCGTACCGACTGAGCTGGGATAAGGTGGAAAGAGGTGAAAAGGAGTAAGATAACATAAAAGGAGTTTTCATTTTGTTATGATAGGGATTCATTACTGAAATGTTTTGAAACAGATCTACAAAATACATAAACATCTAAAATCAATCCCATCACAACAATATATATATATATATATATATATATATATATATATATATTACTGAAGTGAATAAATAATATATATAATATATACACTGAAGTAAATAAATAATTTTCCCACAATTTATAATCCATTGTACTTTCTCAAGACACAGGTTTCAGACTTTATATTTTTAATATTTTAATTAGTAACGTTTCAATGAATTTTAATGTGTATAATTAGTTGACGATTTGAAACATGTGTTGCCAACTTCAAATTCAGAACTTATATTTCACCGTACTTTACATGAAGAACATTCATAAGCAACATAGAAAAACTAACAAAGATTATCCCTGAAGATGAAAAAAAAATTCCGAAAGCTTGGACAAATTTAAAGAGTATATATATATATAATATATATATATATATATATATATATATATATATAATATATATATATATATATATATTATAATATATTACGTAAAATGTTGTTGGAGATGTCCAAAAAAAAATTCCCTGAAAATTTGAGCTTAATATCAACATTAAGTACTTTCCCAGAGCGTGGAAAGATTTTCCATTTGAGATACACGTAAACTTTGCTGTTTTTTTTTTAAATATCTAGAGCGCCATTTCGTGCTATCATATCGTACCGAAGCGAGATTTATTACATGCTCTACAAAAGTGCCCATTGCGGCGTAGCTGTAATCTGCACCTGTAAGATTGTACGGATCACTTCAAAGACATTTTATAAATGCACGTCCATGTCTCACAGAATACAGCCAACATCTAAAACAATTTTATAAATAATCAACTTGTTCTTATATGCAATTACATCAACCAAGAAGTGTGCAGATATAAGGCTGAGTGGAATGAACAAAACTCTAACAAACCAAAAGTTTGGACTTGAAGCAGGAAAATTAGGCTGTTTCTCAGGAGTACTTGTGAAAGTAGGTAATGCGTTGAGGTAAAGAAGGAATCGACCAAGGAATTGGGGAGCACTAACACTTATAGACGTTTTTCACCGCTGCTCTCACTAGAAACAGATTTGAAGAGATTTCAACATTCTCACGATTTGACGATGAATCCACAAGAAAAGAACAGGACAAACTTGCAGCTATTAGAGATTTCTGGTAAATGTTTGTTAATAATTGCAAAAAGGCATCTGAACCTTATAAAAACATCAATATGGATAAACAGCTGGTTTGCTTTCGAAGACGTTGTCCATTCAGACAATATAACAGATCGAAGCATAGTCAGTATGGGATGGAAATTTGGTCAGCTGCCGATACTAAGACCTCATAGTTATCCAATCTGCAGGTCTATACTAGAATAGCGCCCAATAGAGCAGCAGAGAGACAGCAAGGTTTGCGGGTTGTGGCAGACTTGGCAGAGCCTAAAAAAAATGGTCCATCTGCTTTCCAGCCAACACGATGAAGATACTGTTTCCGATAAAGATAACAACAAGCCCCTCATGATTTCGGATTTTAACAAAACCAAAGGGCGTTGATACTGCCGATAAGCTTAAAAGGGAATATTCATGTTGCAGAAGAACAGATCGATTGCCCTATAGGTTGCTCATGAATATAATAGACATATGTGCATTGAATGCCTTTATTCTATACGTAGAACAATATTCTGATTGGAAAAAGAGAAACCATCACGACGACGATATTTCCTGCTGATAGTAGGAGATGATCTTACTCGCAAAACTCTGGAGAAGCGTGCCACGAAACATCGTAATTCCTTTGTGAAATCTGCTTTGCGAGACTGTGGGATACCTGTTCAGAATGATATCACAGATCATGTGTCTGAAGTAGAAAACCCACCTAGAAAGCGTGGACGTTGTTATCAATGTCCGCGAAAAAAAGACATAAACGAGAAAACAGCTTGAAAAAAGTGTAGTAGGTTTGTATGTGATAACCATAGAAAATCGCATCGAACTACGATGTGTTACAATTGTGCATCTATGTTGAATGTATCAATTATTCACCGTATCTCAAATACTTGTTATTTCGATCAAGAGAAGTGTAATATGTCCCTTTGTATTTAAATAAAAATATAACCATTTTGTGTTATTTACTTTGTCAGAAATGTGTTGTTTTGTGTTAGGTATTGAGAAATAGATATTATCTGAATGCAACAGGGTTTGTTCATGAATAAAATTTTCAAATATGTGTTCAAACGTGTATAGTGGCTAGGGGACCCTGAGGTACCCCTTATCGTTATTTGCGTTCATAATTAATACACGAGAGTCTAAGGGTAGAATACCTATTTATGTAACAATTTGCGAACAGAGTGTATTTGAAGCACGGGATGCAAAACAATACGTCGAGTACTTGGAACACTTCGATTTTGCAACAAATTTCATACGGAATTTTTCATGAAAGCATTTCAAAATTGACAAATGTTTATATTCATTTGAATTTCGAAATGACACTCCTTTGGGCATCAGTGCCTAAAATAATTAGGGCCAAAGAGTTTCTGGTATGTGAAGGATGGACAGTGTCAATTGACTCTTTACAAAATGTCAGAAAAATTATATACTGATGGAAAAATTCAAAGGGGATGATTATTTGAATTCAGTTCATTCTGTTTGTGGGGATATAAGTTTAAATGTAGGGGTTTTTTGAGAGTATTTTGTGGCGTCTTGCTACCTCGTATGAGTGCCTTCCACTTCCTCACAGTACCTTCTCCACGATTCTCTTTTGGATTGCCTTAGTGCTTTGTGGTACTCGAGGAGGGAGTTCTTATATTCCATCCAGTCTTTGGATTTGTTGAAGAGTTTCCTGACCACTTTCCTTTTCTCAGCAAGATCCTCATTCCACTAGGGCACGATGATGGTGGTTGTCGTTGGATGCTGAGGTAATTGCGGCAATTAAATCTGGAGAACTTTATAATGCGTATTCAATTATTATGTTCCCACCACGCTATTAAGTATAGGCTGGATGATCGCTATACTTCACAATGATATTTTCCATAGGAACCATTTGACATTTTGTTATTTTTATGTTTGAAAAGAAAATTTGTATCTCAATACAATTTCCAAATATATTGTACCTACTTTGAATGACATTGTTGTTTCAATAATCGGCTAACCTCATTATTATCTACTTTTGGCATATTTCAATCGTATCGCAACAACTCTCTTTGTAATCCACTTTCATTGGAATATGGTTAATTGGCTGGTATTGAGGTACCGTGTTATTCACTTCAAATTATCCACCTCTTATCATCGTTATCATTGTCTATAGAAAAAAAAATTGTGGTTATGATTGCGTTTTGATAAAATGCTATCAAAAATACAATAGCATGCAGATTTCAGGGTATACTAAAATATTTTTTTTTTGTTAAATGGGATACCCTGTATATTATTGAATTTCAATAATGATATTTTTTTCCTGATTTCAAAAATATACCACATATTACCCCAATTTTATACCGTTTTTGAGTTATTAAACGTCGAATAACCTAGACTAATTTATTTGAAAATATGAACAGGATGTTCATATAATCAGATGTGGAAGTAGTTCTCTTCTGTTAGATATTCACAAAAAATAACTAACTATTCAATATTCAATACAGAATGTTTCCCTTTTCAACATGAATACCCCACAAGAGGTTATCTTGAACGATGGAAGCTAGTGACTGAAGTTTATCTTTCAGTTGCAGATGATTCTACATCTGATTTTATGAACATCCTGTTCATATTTTCAAACAACTCATTCTATCATACCCCATGACAGATTTCAACGTCAAAAAAACACTTATTTCAAAGTGTCTCTTCCAAAGAAATGTTTCTAACTTTTCCATCTTTGCAAATGTGTTTTCCATTTCTTCCGCTATTCCTGAGGATCGATAGATTCTCGTCAACAAATATGTATTGAAGACCTAGTGAATGCGATGCCTCTCTCACGATTTCTGGTGAGTACTCTCTTTTGGAAAACTTTCTACTTTGCCTTATTCATCTATAGGAGTTCTTAATTGAGACTGGAATGAAAAATCAAATAACTATCTGAATTAAAACGAAAATTTTCAATTTCAAATTTTTGTTTTGAGTTAGGGTTCTTTCAGAATATCTATCAGATGAAGTTCAATCTCCAGCGTGGCTTCAGCCGGGAAATTAGTTGTTTTCTGTTAGACATTCACAAAAAAACCAATGGAGAATGTTTTCCTTTTCAACTTGGACTACTTGTTCCTGCCAATACCTATCCTATGGGGGTTGAAAAAATTTAAAAAGCTATGAAAATGACAACTATATTATGTTTTTTTGGTGACATTTCTTCAATGAAATATTCATAAAAATGGTTTACAGTGAGGAAAAAAAGTTCAAATATATACTTGTTATATACAAAAGGAGACTCATAAACGTGCAGCAAAAAGTGCATATGGGGTGTTGTATCCAAATTTATTAAAAGGTGAATCATACCTTCAGTTTTACTAGATAAAAGCGTATAGTTCAAGAAAACTAGGAATAACAGCTAGATATACTGCTTCATTTCGAAGGTAAGCCTATCCATATCAATTCGCGGATAGACTTTCTTGAAACATTGTATCAATTTTCATGAAATTATCAGTGTAGTTTAAAATAATGTAGTCGATCAATTGGGTGAAAGTTATTCCAAAATCCAACGTACTTTGAAAAAAAAAACAATAACAAACCATATAAAATTTTACACGTACAAGTTTCAACAGAGACTCATAAGAGAAAAAGGCTGAAATTTTGCCACCAGATGATTCAAAATTTGAATGAATATCCCGATTATTCACCAAAAATATTGTGGACTTCCTTTTCCACGGCAGGAGTTTTCATCAGAAGAAATCGAAGGTTGTGGCAAAAAAAGGACAACAGAAAAACATTGGTGAAACAAATAGAGAAAACTGGACAAAAAAACTGTTAGCGTTTGGTGTGGAATTTTTAGAAATGAAATGGTTTGCCCTATATTTCATGATTATATATCAAAATGAGTTACTTATCAAGAAAGAGTCATCCCAGAAGTAGAAAATATTCTATTGCAGAATTTTTTGGAAGCTGCGTTTGCCAGCATGATTTGGATGCGAAATGAGTTAACCATGCATAATGTCCCACCCGTTCAAGAACATTTGAATAATGTATTCCCAATATGGATAAGAAATAATGGATGAATTGAAGCGCCACCTACCAGTCCGGTCTTGACCCTATGGATCCATGTTTCTGGGGTTTTCTAAAAGACATTGTTATTAATAATAATAATAATAATTTTCCAATGCACTTATAAATATAAAAAGACGTTATAACTCATGCACTGACAATAATGGTGGACACATCGAACAACATCTATGTATTTCCTGAATGAATATTTGTTAACTATTTTTGTATTATTATTTGAACTTTTTCTCCCTCACTGTGAACCACTTTCATCAAGCCATTGAATAAATATTACAAAACAAACATAATATAGTTCTCATTTTCAGAGCTTATTTTAAAAATGTTAACTTCCATAGGATAGGTATTTACAGTAACAACTAGTCTAATTGAGTTATTCGACGTTCAGTAACTCAGAAACGGTATAAGATAGGAGTACAATTTGGTATATTTTTGAAATCAGGAGAAATATCATTCCAAAAATTCAATGATATACAGGCTATCCCATTTAAAAGAAATATACCCTGAAATCTGCACGCTACTGTATTTTTGATATCATTTTATCAAAATTCAGTCATAACTCAACAACTTTTGGATTCAACTTTTTTTTCTATAGACAATAATATCGATGATAAGGGGTGGGTAACCCAAACTGAATAACCTGGTACCTATTGCTCTCAACCGGTTTAATATTTTCACTTCTGCATTTATATTAATTGTTCCAGTTGATTTCTCTCATTTTACTCGGAATTCGCATGAAAATAACTGCGAATTTATTCAATATCACATTAGTTTGTATCCTCTCCTCGAAAATACTTGGAAAATCCTTCAAGAATCAATCCGTTGTCACTCGATTCATTGTAAAAATATCCGATTCAATCGAATCTCGTATAAAAATAAACATTACTGAATACTTCTTTTATTTGACGGTGAATGCGCATTCCTCTTCCTCCTCCCAGCAAAAAGGTGAACAAGTTAACGATTAACATTCTCTTCCGAATTTATCAACGTTCAAGAGGTTTTTCCAGTCACCTTCCGGAACTTATATAAACCTGGAATTCGTCGTTATTTCAGCCAGCGATAAAAGGAGCACTCACCGTGAAATGCCTCCTTTCCTTGTGATAATAAGCAAAAAAGTGCAAATTCCGATAATGTAACCGATGTAATCTGCGCTGTAGCGAACAAAAGGTCAGATTGAACAGAAGCGAGAGCATTGTCCACTTGCTGGCAATTTGCTGCCATTGTGTTCCTTCCATGGCCGTTTGTGCCCCCTGGAGCATAACACCGAAAGAACCCCATTGTCTATGGATAATTAAGGACTCTGCTTTCCGTCTTCGGTTTGCCACAGATGCAGTTCTTGAAGGGTGAATAGGAACAGATCCAGGCGATTTCTGGGATATGACTTTATCAGTGTCCGAGGAATGAGAGCATGTGTAAAATGAATGCTGGCAATGGAAAGGGTTTCAAATAAGTAGTTTGAAAATTTAACGGTTGGTTGGTATGCCATATTATTATTTTCATTATTATGAACAATAAGTGCAGAGGCAAAGCATAGTATACAAATTGAGGATGTATGTAAAAACAAAATCAACATGTCTATAAATGTCAAAGGCCCAACGAATCAAGTGTTTATTTGAAGGTAGATGAAGGTGCACACACTACTTCCATTGGGAGTTTGTTCCAGTATTCGAAGGCTTCATTCGATATGGAATGCATTCTATGGGATGTACGGAATTGTTCTTCCTTGATTTCATAAGGATGACCTCAGAGGCGGGTGTCGGTGTTGATCCAGGGGAAGGGAACAAGTCATGGGTTATACGATGTACTTGTATTGATCACCACGCATGCGATTTGTTTCAAGAAAAGTAAGCTTCATTTGTTAGAGGCGTTCCTCATATGGTTGATTTCGTATTGATCTCGGCGAACGAATTGCTGATCTTTGATCCTTTTCAGAAGGTTTCTGTCTCTTACGAGCCAGGGGGACCATACTGGTGCGGCAAATTCGTATGTTGCGAACACTCATTGCCAATGCAGGTGTGGGATTCGAGAAATTTTTTTTGAGGAGATTAAGTGATTAGTTTTCATTTCTCGCGATGTTCGAAATGTGTTGTGAACAACTTGAATCACTAGTTACAGTGACACCCAGATCAACCTGTGAGTTCCAGGATTTCAGCTGATTGTCGCTTACGTTGTAAGTGAGTTGCGAGTTTGTTTTACCGAAATGTGAGATCAAGCACTTGTTAATATTCAGCGGGATGAGCCAGTCGACACACCATAGTTTCATTTTTTTAACCGACGAAACCAAAAAGGAGGAGGTTCTCACTAGAGAACGTCGACTACGACGCGTATATTTTTTTTTATGTATTACCATGCATAATTTTTTACTGAGACGTCCGATTTCGATAATTATCTGTTCAGTGGTTTGGGTGTACTTCGAAGTTGGTCCCATTTGAATTCAAATGATGAAATATTGATCACATCCTCTGAATTCTGGTCCGTTAACAGGCATAACTTTGTACTTGGTTCTTCGATTTGAATGTTTTTTCTTTCATTAGATAGGGTATACCTCATAGTTGACCATAGTCGGATTCCGAATGGAATTATCCACCCTTACGGCACAGAATATAGGAGGGTTACGGAAGCGTCACAGTCCGGCGGCACCTTTGATCTTGGTGTTGCCAAATTTTATGACCTTGGGTTGTTTTTCTGTCAAAATTACATGGCTTTTGCTTCCTCTCAGGCATATAGGGCAAGCTCACATGTGGGGGCTACAACTTTTACGTCTCGTATTAATTCGGAATTCCAAGTTGTTATTTGACGAACAAAGGTTCTAAAGAGAGTACTTTCTGTATGGGTAGGCTTTAAATTTAATTTGAATGCATCATAATAATGCAATAATATTAGTTTCAATTCCATTCAAAATAAGAACTTATAAAATCACAAGCGGAATCATCTGCGAGTTAAAAGTATTTTTCTCTTTAAACAATGGTTTCAGTCAGTATCTTCCCTCGTTCAAGAAAACCTTTTGAAACATTTCCGATTGGAATTCGTCAAAAACTAAGGAAAAATCCGGGAGTGAAGATTTGCAGTTGTATTCAGATGGCCCATTGTTTTTTCCTCCTGAAAACTCAGATGTGAGTGTTTTTCAAACCAGAAATCACTCAAAACATGATGCAGATACTAGTTTGATTTTGACTCTGATGAGAAAACAACAAATTTGATGAGAAAATTCACATTTCTATCCAGCCATGATATCTTGGGCTCTAGAATTCCATCAGAGTGCTTGCTAGAGGTCGATATCAGGATGTTACTTCGAATCACTAACTTGTTACTCTGCACACATTCAGCAGCTGAAGTTTTTTTTGTTCTGAAAAGTTTTTTATTTGCTTGGCAGGAGAGACTATTTCTTAAAAAATAGTAGTATCTGAAAATACATATCTGATGAATGTATGCAGAGTACCGAGATCTCGTATCTTTGGTCATATTTCAATTCTGATACTTTTCTACTCTTCTAAAGTCCCACTGCTGATAGTCAAACTGCAAATTACCAATTGTATTCTCTTCAGAGCTCATTAGTTATCCGGAATTCGAACTTGGATAATCGAAAATGAAGATAGTCATATCTAGTGGAATACTTTATTCATATTAATGATTTACTCACGGAGTGAGAAATATTCAGGTACACTAACACTTGAACAATAAATTGGGCTAGTTCTGACATGGTTAATATATAAATTGAAAAGTATTACATACAAAAAAAAATTTTCATTAATCAATAAAAAATACAAATCAATCAATCAAAATATACTTTATTATCGAAAGATGAATATATCATGGACAAAACAATAATAAATGAGTATGGAAACGAACACAAAAAGTCAGGTGCAACAACACCCTATAAAATTGCCTAAAATAAAAGTCAAAGTAAAATGTGTCATTTATTTTTTCCTTACATTCAGAAATATCAAAAATGCATTCTATTTTAAGAAAAAAGATAAAAATACTAATAAATATACACATATACTGTGCGGCTTTTTATACCCCCCCCCCCTGTCAACTCCCAAACAGCTCGACACAGAACAATGGGACGAAAACCATTTTGAATGAGATCACCGAAACTACTTTTTGGAACTGAAGACATTGTGACTGCTCGATATATGGCGCGGGGGGCACATCCACTTGAAAATTTCAAACAGTATTCATACTCGACATATTCTCAAACAACGAAAAAAAATTATAAATTCACAAATGTCTCAAGATTTTCATTTTTCTGTTTTTTTTATCTTTTTTAGCTGACAGTTCTCGGTTTGAAAATTTAAGGCTATAAAAATTCTCAATCGTGTGAACAATTTTATCATATATTGCCTTTCAAATGCTGTGCAGTTATGAGAAAATTCGATTTTCCCAAAAAGTCTCAAATATTGTCTGCCAATTCCCACCTCTGTACTTAGCGAGTCAAATTTTTCAAAGAATAGTTTTTTCAATTTGTATATGTACTGGATGAACACTTCATTTGGTGCTCGTAATGGTCCATATGTGCGTTCCTTCTCTTCTTGAAAGAAAAAATGGATGGAACTGCAGTACGCAAAAGCTGATTTTTCGAATCCTCACCAAACATTCTGTCTTCAAAATGTGCAGCACATATCCTATATCCTTTGCGTCGAGCAGGTGTTTTTCCGAATAGATCTTCTCGGTTACATCGTGTTAACAAATTGTTTGTCCTAAAACAAATATATTGAGGATCAGTATGTAGGATACATATGTTCCTATTGTGAGCTGTCTGAGATGGGGATTTATTTACAGATGACTAAGTTGACTTATTTTCAAATTTATTCACAAAGAGGAACGAACGATTGCAACGACCATAATATTAAAATCTTCCTACCTTTCAGAATCCTTTGGTTACCTGAAAAATGTAATTATGTTGTCCATAGTGCGATTTTGACATCCACGCACGACACAATAAAATCCACCTTTTTTGTGTTCACTCATTGTAGATGAGCACGAGTACAATTGAACAACAAAAACAGTAACTTCTTTTCTTCAATTTCAAGCGAGCATACACAAACATAAACAATGACTACAATAAACCACAGTAGAACAACCACTTGCGCATGAGAATTTGGAACATTGAAATAAGGGGAATGACGCTTCTGTAACCCTCCTATATTCTGTGCTTACGGGTAGAAAATTAGGAGATAATTGATTTTCCACTTATGAACATTGGCACACATATGTAGTTGACAATGACAGATCGCTATTGTCATTATTTTCGTTCTCCTACATCCGTCACAATCATTATATTCTATGTGAGGATGGAATGATATACAAAGTGATGGAATAAATTAACCAGCGCAACAAAAATAATTCATATTACAACAAATAGTAAAAGTAGATAATCATACTATTTAACTGGTAATAGTTGAAGTGAGGTGGGTAAGAAAGTATTTTGAAAGTGATGAAAAACAGGTGAGTAGTGATAAGTAGATTTCAGCCACAAAAAATTTAAAAATAAAAACCTTCTAATAGAAAAGTAAACCGACGAAATACGGAATTGAAAAGTAAAAAATAAAATGAACCTTCTTAGTCTCAATAAACTAATGTGAGTAACTAATTTTGAGTCGACGTCAAACGAACAATCAACGAAGATCATTAAATTACTTCAAAAAAATTATCAAAATGTCAACGCGCAACTCGATGCCATCAATTTACGCCTTACCTAATTCATTTGCTTGTTTGTTTGGCGCCGACTGAAAATTAGTTACTTACATTAGTTTAGGAGCTTGGTTATTGAGACTGAGAAGGTTTGTTTTATTTTTTACTTTTTAGTTCCGTATTTCGTCGGTTTAATTTTCTGTTGAAATTTTTTATATCTAGGTCAGATTGGAAGGAAGCACTTTCCGTTTGGAGATTTCCGAATATTTTAGTGTCGTCTGCGTACACACAATCCAGTGAGAACAACATGTCAGCGATATAAACTAGAAACAAAACTTGTCCTAGAACGGAACCTTGTGGAACACCACTGCTGTCGGTGCGGTACTGAT
Source organism: Gonioctena quinquepunctata (assembly GCA_018342105.1). Lineage (NCBI taxonomy): Eukaryota > Metazoa > Arthropoda > Insecta > Coleoptera > Chrysomelidae > Gonioctena > Gonioctena quinquepunctata. Next base: position 87,014 of record JAFIRS010002105.1, on the reverse strand, counting down.
ACGTCTTTTCTTATATTCACTTGGAATGATCTGCTGCTCAAAAAGTTATCAATCCACTCTTATAATTTGCCGTTGATACCTGCGCCTTCCAGTTTGAGTAACAGTCTTCTGTGGGGGACTTCGTCGAAGGCTTAACTGAAATCTGGGAAGATGATTTCCGTTGGGCTTCCAGAGTCGAAGGCCAATGTTCAGGAGTTAGTGGATATAAGTAGCTTGGAGATAACTGAGTAGTTCGGGAGGGAGCCATGTTGGGAGGCGAGCATGATATTGTTATTTATGAGAAAGGGTAATATGCTGTCAACAATCAGCCTCTCTAGTGCTTCACACAGTGTACTGGTAAGGCTCATTGGTCGATAGTTCGATGCTTGACATTTGTCCCCTTTTTTAAATACGGTCGTAACTACAGATGTCTTTCATATGTTTGACAGGCTCGTGGACGCTAGTGAATTTTTGAATAGTAGGTACACCGGATACCTGAGGTAGTCGACGCACTCTATGAGAAGTCCTGATGATATCTTGTCTGGTCCTGGGGCTGAGTCACGTTTAAGATGTTTTAGTACTTTTCTCACATCGTCAAGGTTGAATGCTATGTTTGACATATTGTTGGAGTTGATAGAACCCCTGTATTGAGGAATGGGACCCCCGGTCTCTTCTACGTATACACTTCCGAAATGGGACGCAAGGATGTTCGCACTTTCGGACTTTGATGAACTCATCAGAGCATTTGGTGATTGTATTATAGGCTCCGATACCTTCGATGAAAGTGCTGGCGGATTTATGAGTAAAAGGCCTAGGGTCTCTCGATCTATGAGTTTTCATAGTTCAAACGTGCTTGTTTCATAGTCAGGTCGAGCCATTTTGAATATTGCCTATGTATGTCTGAATCTTCTTCACGGTCAGATCTTTTGAATTTACCATCTTTCATGAATTTACCATCTTTCATGATGGATATGCCTAGTTGTTCATTTAGCAAGGGGTTCTTAGGGTTTTGTTTGGCTTTTATATTTTCACGGTTGTGAATTGATGCCACATTTCCTCCATATCATCGATGGTTGATACCTGTTACCAGTTGTAATTCTGTATGTCGTAGGATATGTTGGCGGAGTTGGTGGTAGTGCGGTATACTCCGTTAGACTTATGATAATTGATTACCTGGATGTTGGCTGATAACATAATATTTATGTCTGTATCCACCCTTCGAGATGAAATATGAAGATGAATACTCTGATTGGCAGATAATATCCTGATGAGTGTATTCAGGAAGTGTTTTGGCGTCATTCTCAACGATTGATATTTCGGCTATGTTAGGACTTTTAATTTTTCTAAGGATATAATAATAACTATCCAACCTATGAGATAAGGAACGATCGAATCTCAGCCGAAAACTGTTCTTAACTAGCACTCATCGACAGAAAAAGTCTTCTCTAATAGTATATTGTATAACGAGCATATAATCATACCTCATTTTCCACGAGTGTCAAATTTTAATTCCATGCTCGTTGTACACTATAACCATTCTTTATCAGTATCTTAAGTTACAAAATTACAGTTCGTAAAAAGGGTGAAAGTGGCTAACACTTATAGCGTGATTAGGAGTGATTAGAAGTTCAAAAAATTTGTATTTTTCAGAAAATGAAATTGGTTTTATCGAGATGAAATTTGAACGCCATCTACAGTTGAAAATTATTCACCCAAATCATTCTTCACCAATTTCTGTAGATAAAGTCACACTGTACAAGAAACGTCCTCCACAACACACAATAAAACTCTAAACCTTAAAAAAATCAACAGATTTCATCAATTGTATGTCTGAGAAAAAATCATACTTGAACTTCGAAATCAGTACTTATTATTGTGTTATCACTGAACGTCAGTGACTATTGTAAACTGGTACCAAATATATTTCAATAACATATATTGCTTTTCACGTTCGAATATTCAATTAAATGCATTCAACCTTACATGTTTCCATTGCTTCAGGTCCGTTCATGAAGTCCCGTAAGAGATCTTCCTAGGCATCCCAATAAATAATAACTGGTTCAATCCAATAGTTGAGTATCTATATTTCCAGGATCTCCTCAACTCTGGGGATCCTCCGATTCTCTTTCCTCCTGTAGAACACTCAATTCCGCCAGTCTATCTTGTTTATCAATTGCTCCTCAAGGTAGCTTTTCTAGTGGTCTCATGATATATTTTGAAAGGACCAAACAACTCGTGATGTTTATATTACCGTCTATGAATCATCACCTAATCATGAAAGATCGAATATTAGGAGATCTAGCAGAACTCTCATATTATCTATCACCACTCACGAGTTTAGTGAAGCCAGGTACAGAAATGGGTGAATTTTAACTTCCTTTCATTCCTTCAAATATCAATACTCCACTTTTATCTTATTTTTTATAATTTCCTGTTAATATTCAGCTGTGTTCCAAAAACCGATCCACAGTTCTCTTCCTAATCATAGAATACAAATATTTGCTGAAAACGTTTATTCCCCCAACCGGAAAATTCAACCGAATCCTCTGTTGTTTCAGAGGTAAGGTTCTTTGACGAACTCAACATCTATGAACTCGATACTGCCATCTTAACGTAAAGAAATATCTTTGCAAATAGTCGATTTGATTTTTGAGACATCATACTGTGTATTCCAAAATATCTATTACAAACAAACTCTTGGTACTTAAGTAGGTTCAACGATTTCACCAATTTTTGCCCAATACATTATGGGCAACCTTTAAGATTCATGGATTCCTAAACTTCCATTTCGATTATCTTTCATAAAAAAATATGTGGATATTATCTGTTCTGTCCCACATGATGGAATATCATTTTCTAAATATGTTTGATAGTTTCAACCCGATGATTATGTTCACAAAGAAAGTAGAAAATGATAATAAAATGCCTTCACTTGATACTTACTTGATAAGAAATGAAAAAAAACTTTTTAACAAAAAATTAAACCGACGAAAAAATCAACTGAAAAGCAAAAAATAAAGTAAACCTCCTTAGTCCTAATGATGATTGAGCACCTAAACTAATGTGAGTAAGTAATTTTGAGTCGGCGCCAATCAAACAATTATCGAAGATCATTATATTACTTTGAAGAAGTAATCAAAACGCCGATGTAAATCTCGCTGCCATCATTTTACGCTTCACCCAATTCAATTGCTAGTTTGTTTGGCGCCGACTCAAAATTAGTTACTCACATTAGTGTAGGTGCTCCATTATCATTAAGACTAATAAGGTTTATTTTATTTTTTGATTTTCAGTTTTTTCATCGGTTTAATTTTCTGTCAAAAAGTTTTTTTTTCAATTTTTTGTGGCTGAAATCTTCTAATTACCACATACTTAATTTTTTATTACTTCCAAAATACTTACTTACCTAGCTTACTTCAACTATCAACTATTAAATAATATGATTTTCTATTTTAACTATTTATTGTTATATAATATAAATTAATTTTGAAAGTTCTGGTTAGTTGATTTCATCACTTTGTATATGATTATATCCTTTCATAGAATGTAATCATTTTGACGGATGTAGGAGGGTCTGTCGATGTCAACTACATATGTGTGCCAAAGTTCACAAGTGAAAAATCAATCATCCTCTATTTTCTACCCATAGGGGTGAATTATGTCATTTCAAATTGTAATGTGATCAACCATGAGGTATACCCTATCTAATAAAAGAAGAATAATCCAAATCGGAAAACCTACTACAAAGTTACGATAGAATTGGTTAACGGACCAAAATTCAGAGGGTGAACGATCAATATCCTCCATTTTTCGACCCTTAGGAATGAATTTCATTGTTCAACTCCGAATGGGACCACTTTCGAAGTACACCCTATCCAAGGAAAGAAAAATCATCGAAATCGAACCGCTCGGTGAAAAGTCATGCGTGGTCATACATAAAAAAAAATATACGCGTCGACTAGAGAACTTCCTCCTTTTTGATTTCGTCGGTTAATAATATCATTATTCTGGATTGCTATATCAAACCCATTAGTTCTGGAAAACACATTAACTATTTATCACATCACCCACAAAAAACCAAAATCAATTTTGTTATAGGAATGAAAAAAAAATTCCATCCCTCTCTTCTTAACAAAATCATGAAGGAATGATCCCAAATATTGAAAGATCATTCTTATTCACTTTCATTGATCAATTAATTATTTTCCAATGCCCTCTACAATGAGACAGTTGATATAGATATTAGTAATCTACCAAATTCTACAAGTTTCACTCTTTCCTTTCATACAACATTCATCTTCTTAAATCATTGACGTTCTAAGACTTGAATCAAATATCAAAATTTCCCAAAAAATTTACTTCCAATACAAAAAATCATACAAAATGGAAATATAAAGACATACCAATGATGAAAATATAATTCTGTTTAGAGAATTCCTTGCAGTTCTTGTTATAGTAGTTATATGGGTCCGACCAGTCAAACTCTCAAATCCAGAATTGTTGGCAGTAGAAGTGATTGTATACTTCAAAAACGCTTTGTGCTTTATCTGAACATGTCATTATTCGAAATTACATGACGGAAACGCTAGAATTTGAGTTACCGAAAAAACTCATAACAAAAGACTATTTCTAGAAATGGTTGCAATGCATGACGAAAAACATAATATGAATGAAAGATCTGACATTGATCAACTGAGCAAAATTCATTCATATCTTCTCATGAAATGATATTTCCTATAAAAATGCCCATATTCCCTATATAACCTCATAACAAAAAATGATAACACTTTGAAATTGAAAAACGTCTATCAGTGAAACATTTTTCGAATTTCATGACGATTTTTTTTTTATATTCATTATTTCAACACATTTTACCTGTAAGTTTATACTATTTTTACAAGCTTATATTCAACTTTCTACATTCGTATATCATTCTGACATTCTTTCTGGTTCAAAATTTGTAATCCATTTTTGGAGCACTTGCCGACATCCGATTGAGCTGAAATTTGGCAAGTGTTCATAATTTTGGTGACAATGTATCACGACATTTTTGTTAGAATTAAACAGAATGGTGATGTTTTGTGATTATGGTACGATTCGATTCAAAATTGGAATGTGGGAGTTTTCGGGGATGGAGATTCTGAATTTTTCTACACAATTAAAAAATTCAAGATGGCGGCTCCAAGATCAAATCAAATCAAATCAAATTTATTCAATTCAAATAATCAATTACATAATAACCATTTTATGTGCAATTTTACATTCATCAAATTCTCGAGAATCACACCTAAGCATAGAATATGCTTGTACTGTGCCAATTCTCTCAAATTGGATGATTACTTACGACTATAAAAAATAAAAAAAAATATTACGGTGCGGTTTGAGGTATCAAACAAAAATTTAAGAGTAGCGGGGAGAAAGGGAACAAAAGTTCATATTATAGATTATGTAATATGTATATAATATATATTGGAGTGAGAAAGTAAATGCAGTGAACCAAAGGAAAGAGTGAGAGAGGGTAATCCTGAATGAATACTCTTATGGAATTTTTGTGTGATATGATTAATTTGCGTCAGTTTAGTAGTAGTAGGGACTTAAAAGATATTGTTAAACACAGTTGCATTTTCAGCGAGGTATAATTTTAAACTTTTTTTGAATTTGGGAAGTGTGTTTATATTTTTCAGAAATGCTGGGAGCATATTGTAGAGTTTAGGACCGAAAAAGAAAACGAATCTCTGAGTGTGAGTCTTGTGAAACAATGGAAGTTGTATTTTATCGGTGAATCTACTCGCTTTGGATTTGCATTGGTTATATTTTTCCATGTTCGAATAAATCTATGTCAGGCTTTGGAAAGTATATAAGGATCTGATGTTTAGTAATTTGGCGTCTCTGTATAGTGATTCACTTGTATGCAATCTGTGTTTCTTGAATATTATTTTTAATAAAGTGTTTTGCACTGTTTGCATGCAGGTCATTGAACTATAAAATGTTCCACCCCAAGCTATTATACAATACCGTATCACCGACTCTGCCAGAGATGTATAACAAATCATCAAATTCTTCCTATCAAGAATATCCCGTAGATTATAGAAGGTGTAAATAAGCTTTCTCAGCCTTTTTGTGACATGACTTATGTGTTCGTCCCACCTGAAATGCTGGTCCAGCATAACACCTAAGTATTTGATGGTTGAGGTCTTATCTATTGTTTCACATGTGCATGGTTGATGTGAGTCGCATCTCGAACTTTTTATCTTTAATTTTATTTTTTGTGGGTGATCAGTGTTTTGCAGAGAAAATGTCATAAATTTCGTCTTGCTAACATTCAAAGTAAGTAAATTATAATCAAGCCATGTCTTAATCTTTTGATGACGAACAAGTTTTGTGATTATAGTCCGATTCGATTCAAAATTGGTTTGTGAGGGTTTTTGGGGCCGGAGATTATGAATTCGAGATGGCGGCTCCAAGATAGAGGAGGAATTTTGTGATTAGGGTCCGATTCCATTCAAAATTTGTATGTGTGGGTTTTCAGAGTCGGAAATTATGAATTTTCTGTCAAAATTTATGAAATGGAAATGGTGGCCCATGGCATTGTTGTAAGAGAAAAAACAACTTGGCGCTCCAAGATGGCGAACGAGATTTAGGTTTATGATCCGATTTGATTCAAAATTGGTATGTGGGGGTTTTCAGAGTCAAAGAATATGATTTTTTTTTCATAATTCATAAAATTAAAATGGCGGCTACAAGATGGCCGAAAAATAAATAGATTTTCCCTTTGAAATGTTTACAAAAGCCAGAAAAAAAAATTCTACCAAAACTTTGCTGTTTCGCGTTTTACGAAATTCAGACCAATTTTCCAATTTCTTTTTTTTTATTTTTCAAACTTTTTCTCAGAAAATTTAACCACTGTATTTCTATTTCTATAGAAACAACGTGCACATGAAACATGTTGATATGCCTCCATTATGTGGAAAAATTCCGAAAAATGAGAAAACTAATTTTAATATAAATTGAACGCTACATGTCACTCAGAATTATAAAACATGAAATAAATGAAACTGGAGAAGTCCCAGGCCCGGGACAGAAACGTCTTTACCAATATAAATTTCTCGATAATTGTCGAATCTAATAACCCAAGACACCCAACCCAATACAGGAAGGATTCAAGAAAACTATTTCAAATATATATATATATATATATATATATATATTTATATATACAAATATATATATATATTATATATACATATTTATATATATATATATATATATATATATATTTATATATGGTGCTTTTCTTTAATGTTACCCCTCTTTTATTTTCTGAACGGGTCAACTAAAAAAATTGAAAAATTGAAGATAATGAATTTGATGCATGAATACTATATTTTGGAGTGAAATTGACAGATGAAACTTTCAGGATGGCGACTGGGCGCCACCTGGGAAAAAAATTAAATTGAAAGGGGGGTCTTGTGACACATCTTTTTGAAGCTCCTGACGAATACTTCACTACCCTAGAATATAAAGTCAATATCTTCACCTTCTACAAAATGGCGAAACATTTAATAATTACTTGAATACAAACACATTAATATCGATACATCTAGAAATATTTGTTTTTCTCTGTCATATGGCAATCTCAACAACCCGATAAGGTTTGATGGGTTATTTTTTGTTTAAACAAAAAATGACAAGATATGTCAGTACGACAACAAACATCATTGTTCAGATAAAATATTCTCATTTAGTTTTCGGTTTTACTAGTGAATAGGTACCACGTGAACTATCTCTAAAATGGTCATTTCTCGTCCATTGGAAGAAAAAATCAAAGCGATTTTTATTTACGGTGCGACGCGAAATAATTTTCAATGATCGTTTCCCGAATCGTCCTATTTGTAGAAAATATTCAAGGGAACTTGTTACCAAATTTACAACTACCGGGTGTGTACAGAACAAAAAGCCCCCAAGTAATCCGTCCATTCCGGAAGAACAGCAAATTCAAATAATTGGTGAGATGATAGTAAATCCTGAACAGTCCACTTCCTCCGTCGCGAATGTTTGTGAGGTGTGTCCTTCTACTGTGTGGAGACATTTGAACAGGAATAAGTATCATCCATACAAAATCGAAATTGTACACCAGTTAACTGAAGATGACCCTGATCGAAGAACAGAATTCTGCGTAATTATGACGGAAACCATTGCAAGGCATCCTACCTATCTCCAAAATATTTGTTTCAGTGACGAATCTACATTTTATCTCAACGGCAAGGTTCACAGACGAAATTTCCATTATTGGAGTGACACCAACCCTCACATTTTCTGGGAAACTCATACTCAATATCCAGGAAAAATTAACGTCTGGGCAGGAATATTGGGAAACCATGTAGGACCCCTATTCATTGAACAAAATTCAACAGGCGAACTGTATTTATGCTGGAAAATACTGTTGACCATCTAATCACCGAAATCGTCGAAGCGAATCCTGATGAATTCGGTATGGATATTGTATTCCAACAAGATGGAGCACCACCACATTACTACGGACAAGTAAGAAACTATTTGGATAATACTTTTCTTGGTCGTTGGATTGGCCGTCGAGGTCCTACGGAATGGCCAGCCCGCTCACCAGATTTGACACCAGTAGACTTTTTTAAGGGGCTATTTGAAGCAAAAGGTGTACGAAACTGAACCTGCTTCAATATTGGATATTGTAATGATATATCTGTTACATTTCTTATTGATATGCTCAGAGATTCATTCATTCACTTCAATTGACGAATCCCTATTGAAAATCTATCTAACCGTGGGTAACGGCGGATAGTCATCGGAGTTGAGGGGATGAGCGACAATTCATTCTGACAGCACGATCATATTGATAGGAATGAATATGCCATTCTTGTCCCTTATCGAGCCAGCTGTAATTGAGATAACTCATGTTTTGAAACTTGTCAGCCATGATTCAATGATGTAGAATTTGTTCATGTTGAACTAACAAATGAATAAGAGCATTTTCGTTTCTTCTGCGAAAGTAATTTCAAATCAGTGAGTTATTGTGTGATATCAAGTAAGGTATGTGGGAATATTTTTGATCAAATAAGATATAAGCCATCTTGGAATATATTTTTTTCACGAGAGCGCCAGATAGCTCTCCACAAAGAATAAATGATATCTAGACTCATCTATCGACGTTCTTCAGTAATTCAGTGATTAGATTTATTTAGGTCAATCTAATAATCGATTACAGTGCCGTACACTATTTATTTTTCAAAGAGTTCAGTTAGAATCATGGATGTCACATGTGATATATCAGATTGAATTGGGATATCAGTGTTCAATCTTATCTGATTAAATTGTTTCCTCTCACAAGGCTTCATTGGGATTTGATGAGGGTTTTTCAAAAATACGATATCACTTACACTGTATTTGGACATATTTTTGATGTCGATCTTGAAATATATGATATAGTTGAATAATACATATTTTTCATGATTGTTTGATATATCTATGGTATGGTTCCTTATTTGGTGATAAATATCATCAAGCTGTGATTTTGCTTTTGATTCAGGTAAAGCGATCACACATATATATATATATATATATATATATATATAAATATATATATATATATATATATATATGAATTTAGAAATACCGACTGAAAATTGGTATGGACAGTGGGGAATAACGGGGATTTTCGAATCCTTCAATGTCACTCAAAACGTCAAAGATATAACACCATTCCGACAAATGTTTACATATTTTACGTTTTTTTAAAGTTAATGTTCACTAATCAACCACTCAGATTACTGACCCTGAAGAAGTTTCAAAATTGAAACGAAGGCTCGGTCCAACGTATTAAAGAGTTTTTCATAGTTCAACATTTGTGCTGACTGATGATCCCCGTTATTCCACACTGTTTATATATATAAATATATATATATATATATATATATATATATATATATATATATATATATATATATATATATATTCAATCCTAGGAATTTGGAATATTCTTTGATTTTATAGAAAACTTTCTGAAGAGGTATTAGACGATTGGTCAAACATACACAAGCAGGTAAACCATGCTTCGTAAGTATTTTCTTCAATTTATTCACCATTCGCCATTCCAAGAATGCAATTACACTGTGAAATTATGAATTATAAACTTGAGTGAATAAATTATTATTATTATTATATAGTACTCATTCACTTTCTCTTGGATATCACTGAAATTGAAGTCATTTTCATATAATTCTGATTTTTTTATTCTTTGTTAAGTATAGTCTTGGCTGCTCAAGATCAGAATGAATTATTTTTTCTTTACATAGAATAATGATCAATTTTGTTCAAATCATAAAATAATTCTTCAATATCAGTATTGGATATTACTGACAAATCTCAGCACAAGCTGATTTGTATGCTCAATTGATTTTAAGCAATAATCTCTTGATGAGATTACACTCATTTGTAACAACTTTGCGTTGAGGAGTGCATTAAAAAATTCAAAATTTCAAAAAGTTGAATTATTGTATATCAGATTCTGACTCAGGCAATATTGTTTTTCATGTTATATTGCTGAGAACACATCCAATGGACAAGAAGCTGATGCTTGTATGGTCCACCTGATTGGTAGGCCAGCAGCTATAAGTACCCCCCCTGATTGCGAGCCATACAACTACGTGAAGTCTAGCTACGAGCTACACAATCCACAATCAGAGGTACATCGCAAATAAAATAAAAAACAATATTTCTTTTATTTTTCTGGAAATTAAATAAATTTTCCATACAGCAGATATATGATAAATATTTGATACATATATGTTATTCAATTGGAAACGATGCATATTTGTAAATAGACTAATATAAGTTTGGTATCTGTTTTATTGTTGTAGTTATTCACAGGAGGAAACGTTATTTGATTTGCAATTATCATTGAACAGGGAATTTGAATTTCCATCCCAATTCAACAAAAAAATTGAGGTGTCCATTCAAATTCACAATGTCTTGAACCTTTGCTTGAAACATAAATAAATTTGAAACAAGCAAGGCGGTCCAAAGAACTCCACACCGCTCTTCACTGAATAGTCTGGGCATTCTATTACAATAATTAACTGGTTTTTCATTACAATATACGGCAGAGAATATGGAATATTTGTAGAAATATCGATGTTACTGTGTTCGAAAATGTTCGGTGTGAAATATCGGATACGCTGTTCTCCTGTCAAGCAGTTCGAGGCAACCATTTCGAGCATCTTCTGAACTGTACTGAGCTTCTTTCCTCAAATTATGAAGTTAAACGTCGATGTATTCAGGCAATTATGAAATATTCCGCCATTTTGTAGTAGGGAAAGATTTCGACTTTATATTCTAGGGTTGTGAAGTATTCGTCAGGAGCTTCAAAAGGATGTATCACAAGACCCCCCTTTCAATTAATTTTTTTTTCCCAGGTGGCGCCCAGTCGCCATCTCCAAAGTTTCATCTGTCAATTTTACTCCAAAATATAGTATTCATGCATCAATTCCATTATCCCAAGTTTCAATTTTTTGAGTTGACTCTTTCAAAAAATAAAAAATAAATAAATATATATATATATATATATATATATATATATATATATATATATATATATATATATATATATATATATATATATATATATATTCAGAATATTCATCAGTTCAGAATTCCCTAGCCAGTTGTGAGAAACCGCCAATCACGACAAAATAATTCAATTTTCAACTTTATGAGCATCACACTTACCTAACCTAATTTGGGTTAATTTTTTAATCATTCTACCTTTTCTCTCTCCTCTGTCTGATAATGGACCTATATATTTCGAAAGCATGCACCAGTCTCCCTCTTTGAGCATATAATAACCGTTGTGGAGTATGATAGTTCTCTTGAAACATTCCGTTACACTCCAGTCCGAGATACGATGTACTATTTCCATAATACAAGCAACTCGTTATTCTGTTCCTATATAAGTGAAGATTAAAAAACTTGTCGCTTATTTGATTTCAACACGAGAGAATGATATTGTAACGAATTTTTCGTTACTTCCTTATACATAACCAATTTCTCATAACGTTTCCGATTATCTTTACGGTGGAACGGGTCAGTAGTCACTGCTCAGGTCGTGAAGAGTGCGCCTTTGTTGTCGTCTCGTGAAAATGGTATCGTGACAGTTGTATTCATGTCGTCAAGCTGTGTTTTTTCCAAGTGTTTTTCAATAGAGAAAAACCAAGAACAGTTTGTGAAAAAACCCAGGTAGAATTGGTGATTTGTTCGAACCGAAGGAATAATCGTCTCTTTCTTGATTTGAACGTCGAGATAGGCAGGTGGACTGAGTGAATTGATTTTGGTAAGATCTATAAGTTAAATAAGTTTCACTGCTGGAGTTTAATTGAGTAATATTATTCTCTTTATCTTTCAATTAATGTTGTAGCTGATTAGCATTTTCTTCTTTTTCCTTATGCTTGTAATATTAGAATTCTTGGATATACCGCATGGTAATTTTTGAAGGTTAAATATAGATATTTCGGCCATTTTGACAAATCATTCATAGTACATATTGTGGCTAACGTAACATCTGTTCCGAATATTGGGAACTGATTTTTTTTTATTGGAAATCAGTTCTACGCTTTTGCATTTTTTAGGTACCAAGTAATTGGTAATTTCGAATGGACTAGAGCTTACCTACCTCACACGACCACCGGTTTGTTCCAAGGATTCCAATTGAAGTGAAGGGCGAATTCGATTGTTCGGGGACCGTTTGGAGTGACTAATAGGACGGCTCTCTGGTAAGCAATTTTCTTTATTTCATAACTATATGTTTATGAGAGTAAATTTTTTTTCTCTTGAGAAAGAATTGCCTACAGAGAGAGTTGTACCTCTGGCCTAACGGTCTCAGAACACTCGATTCGATTCAATATATGCCTCCAGCGTAAAGTTGATTTCCGTTAAATGAATTTCTTATATCTATTACTCCATTCAATTCCCAGTGTAGCTTATTTGATTTTTGATCGTTGCAGAGTCAATTTACTTCAGTTACTACCTTATCGCCAAGAGCAGGGAGATTCACAAAAATTTTTGAGAATTACCTGTTTATCGATTTGAAAAGGGAATTGCCGCCCTATTTCAAAATTATCTTTATCTAAGAGAGTTGTGCCCACTGGAAGACGTGAGGTCTCCCTCTTCAGTTATCTTTAGAAATTCTTCAATTGAAAGACTTATTTAACATTATCTTTTTCTAAGAGAGTTGTGCCCACTGAAAGACGTGTGGTCTCCCTCTTCGGTTTATCTTTGGAAATTTTTCAATAAAAAAAATTATTTCACTTTATCTCCATCTAAGAGAGTCGTGCTCACTGAAAGACGTGTGTTTCTCTCTTCTTATCTTGGCTGAAGAGTATACTTTTACTCTGACTATTATCTTGGTTCAGAAACCCTATTTTTTTTGTAGCTCACTAGAGTATTTTGGTTATAACGCTATATTTTCCTTTGGCACTTGCTTTACAATAGTATATTTTTGTACTGGCAACCTTTAAATATTTTGCTTTGAAATAGTAGATTTTTTCTCTGGCAATTTTATAGTGTTTTGCTTTGATATACTATATGTTTTTTCTCTGATAAAATTTCGAAGAAATTTTCATATTTCTTTTGGAATACCTTTCCTCATTAAATTTTTTTACCCTTCTGGTACATAAAATCACCTTAACAAAACTTACTTATTTCAAAACTTAACTGAATTTGAACATAATGTTTTGGGTGGGGTTTGTTTTGTTTGGTTTTGAATTTTGTTCATTTTTAATATTTTTTTTTATTATTAAAATTAACTTGTAAATTTAACTCCAGAATAGCAGATTGGATTGCTATTTATTATCTTTGTTTTTTCACTGTAACTTTCAGTCTTTTATATAGACTGAGATTTTTATTGTATGCATTTGCATCTATCTTTTGACTCTCGATTAAAATTTGAAACATAAAACTTGAGGTTCAAAGGATATCCTTCGTTCTCCCCTTTCTGTACATATTTTGATTCCTATCATCATCTTCGCATGATATATACCACGGAGGGAACCCATCTACGGAGACGGAAGGACTTGTAGCCTGGGAGGTCTTACAGCACATCAATATCAGCACTGGTCCGTCAAGATCAACTAAATTCACGCCGATAAGGGGGTCTAAAACCAACTATTGAACCACCCACGACCATCTTCATCGTAATCGCTGAAACCAAGTTCCTTCTAGAACCTCTGAGACCAGCTTCAAGAAACTAGCCTTCATCTCTCTCACTCAAGATCTCCGAAGGTATATTCGTGGCACCAACAACTGGAGGAATCATAGTTGTAAATGTTCGAGTTTTGATCAGAGTCGAAAATACTGCTTTTTTTTGTAATTTTTCAATTCTTTTTAAGAGAAGTTTAATACTCTTCTAATATTGTCCAATCATTTTAATTGCATCTGGGATAGATTTGTTGAGTTGATTTATTGCATATTTATTTGCCTTCCCATACAAGCTGGGTAACATTTATTTAATTTTATTTATCTTTGACTTTTGTCTTCAGCAAGTCTGGCGCCCAACTCTTGAACTATTCAAGTTAATTAATGTATAATTTTTTTAGTGGACAAATTTGATAAACTAGGGAAAGTCATTAATTGAACCTTACTCACGGCCTAACCGTATCCATCTGAGCAGCCTATCGGCAAAGTGATTTCACCTTCTTAAATTTGAATCATATAATTTAAAATCTGGGGTTCAGAAAAAAGGGGTGTTGCAATATTTTTACGCGCAAATTGGTGTTATAGTGTAATAGAAGAAGAATAGAAGAAAACATCACTACAAACAAACATCAATGGGAAATAACATTTCCAAATCGAAATTCCTTAAGGTTCACCGTTGTGTTAAGTAACGAACATAATACTACTTTTCTCAGATCTAAGATGGATTCCATTTGATAGCACTTTTATATCGCTTCGACATCAGAAATTTAGTAAATGTATAACCGCATGAAAAATTTCGGAGCCTACCACAATTCGGAGACGCCTGAGGGGTCCTAGGGAACTATTCCTCTGTATTTTGCATGCGACGCGAGTCCCTTCTTGCATTAATGACCCGATCTACCAAGACCGTACCGTCACGTTTTCGCTACGAGACTCGCTATATTACTTATTCAAATATTCGGTAGTTTATTGGATTTTATAGACCGTACTACTGGTGTTTCCAGGAGATATGGGTGTCAGTGGAGCAGTTTCGAATGAAATAACATTGCTGTCGAGGTGTATATTCACATTTCTTCATTGCTCTCTCATATTTTTTCATTCAATCGAATTCGATAGAGACAACACATCGAATCAGTTGAATGGTAGAATATCTTGTTCCATACTGATTGACACAATACACAGAACACGATGGTGCGGCCAGTCGGAAATGTAGAGTTCAGAATTTATTGATTGATTCTGATATTGCCATCAATCAAGCTAATGAATCATATGCATGGAAAAAATAGCAAATTTCAATTGGAAAACACAAACATCATTCTTTTTTGTATAAACCCCAACTTAGCTGCTTAACTGACTATCACAATGAATTAAGAATTCATTAAGATGATGTGGGTTGAAAGAATCAATCTATGTAATTTGCATTCATGGGGGTGATCTGCTGATTCGCCTCCACATTGGGTTTGTCTACAGAAATAAAATAAGAGTAAATCTCACTCAAGTGATTTCTATCTGTTTTTTTATTTAGAGGATTGTCTGCCTGTGAAATGTGAACCATCTCTGATCCAACAGATGAAAACAAGAGTAATCCGGATATCTAACAGTTTCTTTCACAAGAAGAACCTTCACATTATTTATAACCTATTCCTCCAGAAATCATATCCTGCTCCGTTCCCAAAGAATATTTTGTATAATACTTCATCCATGGAAGTCATAATCAATTCTCATCTCATTATTGCACTATCAATTCCACCAGTCAATATGCAAATTACAAACCCCTCTCTCACATGTTCTTTTCATGCCTCCATACCGTTTATCGAAGATATCATACCTGGACGTCCAGAACCGCCAAGTCTTTTTCAGAGAACATCAAAATAGCTAACAATAACGTTTTACCTCTCAATGGAATTTTTTCAGAATTTTTTCAAAATTAAAAGACAAGACTCCATGCACCAGCTGTTTGGATGTAGTTTACTGTATACCGTATCAACACTGTGATAAAGACAGTTGAAGGATCGCATTACCACACACAAAAGTGTGTAGGCTACACCCGGAGAGATGAGTGAGCATGTCTATAAGGAGGGACACTGTATGGATTAAAACTCAGTAAACATTTTATCCAACGAAAGAAACACTGCCAAGAGACTTTCTCAAGAGATGGTTCACATTTCACAGGCAGACAATCCTCTACATAAAAAACAGATGTGAAGCACTTGAGTGAGATTTACTCTTATTTGATTTCTGTAGACAAACCCAATGTGAAGGGAAATCAGCAGATTATCCCCATGAATGCAAATTACATATATTGACTTTTTTAACCCACATCATCTTATGTTCACACATCTCAATTCTCAATTCATTATAATAGTCAGTTAACCTTTATTTAAATCTACATAAACAATAACATAATGTTCCATGTATTACTGCACCATTGCAATTTACCATTATGAAAATATTCCATGACATTGCCAAGTTCACGTGGCAACACTGCTTGATTCCTAGTGGTTTATGTCATCTGTCGTGTCAAACTATTGAGAATTTTTACGATCCAATACACAATAAGTCCCAACATATAAACATATTTGTTTCCGTATGATATGTGGATTGGTGGTTGAATGAACGTTAACACGTTGATTCTTCTGAGTTCTAAATGATGTTTTATCCCCAGTCTTGTCCATATATCCTGATTATTTTTCACATCAATGTTAAAACCGGCTTGTTTTTCTTCATTATATATTTCATATGAGTCTTTTCACTTTGTAGCATCCCTGATGATGATAATGAAGATTATCGAAAGCTTGGAATTTATGTACACTCATTGGCCTGCTGCATATCCCAAATACTTGGCACTCAATTCCTAATCAATCAGCTAACAAGACAATAAATATATAGTCCCCTCGATATCGAGGGGACTGTTAAAAACAAAATGGAAGGAATTTAATGGACATAGCCCTCAGAGAAAGTTGTTAACCGTAGACACGTGTTTCGGGCTCTCGGCAGGTAGCTATAGCTGTCTCCGTGGTGACGTTGGTTGTTGCCCTGGAATTCCTGGGTCTGCTGACCGAAACCACAAATGTGCGGCTGGCTTTCTGTTTGTTGACTCCGTTGATTTGTCGTTTTCTACCAAGTGTTGTTCATCCTTGCACTTCTCCACCGTACTGATGAGGGCCTAGAGCCTGAAACACGTGTCTACGGTTAACAACTCTCTCTGAGGGCTATATCCATTGAATTCCTTCCTTTGATTTCTAATTAAATCTCTGCAATTGTAATTTTCTTACATCACCTGAGGTACGTCCGATCATGGCCACCTTGATGCAATATGTGACTCTAAAAAAATGAAGTAGGCGTGAAACGTTTTCAAAATGTCTAATCTAGAATTGTCTCAGAAATCAAAAAATGTCACAATATACAGGGTGTTCCATAATTTTTTTTTAACCGGAGCCATTTCCGGTGAAACCAAAAATTACCGGGAAATGGCAAATATGCGAAAACTCTCCTCTTCACATACCAATTACCTATACCAAATTCATTTTGATACACCTCATATTCTAGAAGTCATGACTTGTCTGATAGATTCGTTAACATCCGGTATATATACATATATATATATATATATATATATATATATATATATTTATATATATATATATATATATATATATATATATATATATATATACAAATTCAAAACTCACCAGTTTTATCCATATAAAATCATTATTATTTTCAACATAACCTCACCTACACTGTAAGTTACAACCGGCTTGTTTTTCCTTCATTATATATTCATATGTGTCTTTCTACTTTGTAGCGTCCCTGATGATGATAATAAATATTATCGAAAGCTTGGAATCTGTGTAAGAGAGTACACTTATTGGCCTGCTGCATAACCCAAATACCAATCATTACCCAATTACCAATCATATTATTACATATATATATATATATATATATATATATATATATATATATATAATTGATAGTTTTATTTGCTGACTAGATAGGAATTAAATGATTGGTATTTGGGTTATGCAGTAGGCCAATAAGTGTACTCTTTTACAAAGATTCCAAGCTTTCGATAATATTTATTATCATCATCAGGGACGCTACAAAGTAGAAAGACACATGTGAAAGGAAAAACATATATATATATATATTATATATATATATATATATATAGAGAGAGAGAGAGAGAGGAGAGCGAGATAGAGAGATAGAGATATAGAGATATAGAGAGAGAGAAACAGTTTATCGGTCTGACAAAACAATACCCGATGAAGAGATATGCACAAACAAAAGTGACTGTAATCATAGAGTCGAACGAAAAAAAAAATGGATTTGGCAATACACCATTTTTCCCTGGCCTTTCATGTGAATTCAAGGAAACCTGCATACTGGATTTCAAACGGAATTTGAAGAAACGAAATATTACTGACATGATATCCATGAATGAATCATGTTAATTTTATTTAGGACAGACGTTCAGAATTTGATCCAGAATTACACTAACATACTAAGATATATATATATATATATATATATATATATATATATTACCTTGGTATCGAGCTTTCATATGTCTGTTCACATCACTTATATGTATAGAATTCAGAAATTCCAGTGGATGTTTCTATCGCCTTCAGATCACAGATCAATATTTCAATATACTGTTACATACCACGTCAACGCAAAGAATCTCGGCAACGGCTCACTGAAGGATATAAAAATTCACCGTAATGTGCAGAGAAATTGGTTTTTTATTTGCACGATAGGTGATTCAAAGTCATACGATTCAATATTGATTCCCACCAACGGTAGTGTTCGATAGGATCAAAGCAATTTGAAGCAATTGATATGTATATCGAAATATCACCAAAGGAATAAATGTTGCCTTCAACCGGTGCGCGAATATCGATTTCCAGGAGGTATATTCCCTATGGAATAGGTATATGAGTGATTAAATCCATCATGTGGAAATACCGATTCATTTATTCAATGGAATTATTATTCTTTTCCTCGGGAAGTGGTTGAATTGATTTCAATTTTCCATTCAGTTACAGAAATCCGTGAATAAAAAAAATCAAGGGGCGATATTCTGATTATATGTGACACAGAATAAATATTGAAATCCGTCGAAGATGTGGAGAACTTATGGTATGGAGATATTCTATAACAAAAAAAAACATACAAAGAAGAATATTAATCATCCAGAAAGCATCTTGAATTTGACTTCCGACGATGTCTGGATTAAGACTCTCAATATCGTAAAATAAAATATCCACTTTGTTTGATGATTATCAGATAGAGTCGTCTGATCTGTTCACATTCAGATAAGGGTGAATAGTTTGGCAAACAGCAGTTCTCCATACGAAAATGTGCTCAACACAAGTGACTGAAGTTGTGCGTGATGTTTTGATTAAAAAAGTGAATGTTCAGTGATCTCAGGAGACGAAAAAATCGCTTTAAAATGACCCTTTATTTACTTTTTTTTGTAGGCCATATATCGAAAAGTATTCCTTTTCATGTTCTGGAGGCCAAAATACGTAGGTATTGTTGAACGGCATGTCTCAAATCACGCTAGTCCAGATGTCGGATTCCTACCCAGAGTAAACTAATTCATTCGCCTTGGATTATCTGATAATTCATTAATTTTGTGTAGACTTTGGAAGGTCAATAATTGCAGAAAAAAAGAAAATGATGTGTGATTCCCAACAAAACCTGAGCTTCAAACAAGATAATCTATATGAGTTTAATCATAGACATTCTCAAAGGTCGGAATAACGTGAATTCCAGTTAGTGTTTATTGGGAATCCCCAGTGAATACTTCACCAGCATCAGCAAATATCCATATTCCAGCTGTATTCACAAGCACCTCGAATGCTCTCTTTTCATCGGAAAGCGTTAGGCCATTCACAAAAGCACTTCCTTGAAAATCAGATAGTGAACGAAGGGGTAGAAAGTCTTAAATTCATACAGACACTCCAGATAATGATATTATCCAGGAAAAAGGGAAAGCAAGTCCAGAGAAAGTTACAAGGGTGGAAGATGAATTGACATCAGTTCCACAGTATCTACGATAATTATTATTCCCCAGTTCTAGCTGCTCTGAAAACCAATCATTAGAGATTTGTTCGTGACAAAAATAGTATAAGGAAACCAACTGTGCCATCATACAAAAGACGACCGGTAGTATTATGTTTCCTACTCACAACTATCATTGCTTGATTTTTTATAAACATTCAAGAGCAAAATATAGTTTTTTCTTTTGTTTTTCGCTTGAAACATGAATCAATCTCAATGTTCTCAATGGAGAGAACTGTAGAAAATCAAAATGCAAAAGAAATGAATCGATCGCATTATTGGCAACGGAGAAAAACCGAAAAATCCGAAAAAAATTGCATTTTTTTGAAAATTTATAATACTTTCATTTTTGAAGTTTTAGCGAAGGCTTTCCGCGAAATAGTAGTGATTCAAATGTACTTCACCTGTAGAAAACTCAGGTGCTGTCGGATCATTAGTTTTTGTATATTTGGAACTTGAATTTTTCAATGCACTTCATTGAAACAAGCCTAGATGCGTCATATATGGTCCGATTTCAATTTTGCAAAAATATATTGCAAGTAGAATTATAGTGCGACAAAATATTCTTATTTTACATCAAGATGCTGCGAAATAGGCGAGAAATACTTGCAATCATGACCGAAAACGGGCGAGCATGTGAAAGCGGCTGAGTAGTGGGGGTAAAGCAGCAGATTCATAACTTGCGAGCAGAGCGCTTGTATTCCTACATACGCTTCCCCGTGACTGCTGCCCTACCCCACTACTCACCCGCTTTCACACGCTTGCCCGTTTTCAATCATATTGCCAGTATTTCTCACCCACTTCGCAGCATTTTAACGCAAAATGAGAACAGACTTTTCGTAGTACAATACTTCGAATTGCATTATCTTTTGACAAAATTGAAATCGGACCTCCTACGACGCATCCAGGCCTGCTCCAATAATGTGCATTGAAAAATCAAATTGCAATATGCAAAAACTGATGATCTGACAGCGCCTGAGTTTTCTACACATGAAGTACATATCAACCAGTACTATGTCGCGAAGAGCCCGCGCTTCATCTTCAAAAATGGCAGTGTTATGAATTTTTGCAAGAAAAAGACGCTGATTTTTTCGGTTTTTCTCCGTTACTAATAATCCGAGCGAGTCGTGCCAGAGATTTCTTCTGCATTTTTATTTTCTACAGATCGTCCACTGAGATCATCAAGCAAAAAACAAAAACAAAACACAATTTTTTGCTGGTAAATGTTTATTATAACAAATTAAGCAATGATAGTTGCGGGTCGAAAACCAAACAGGGTAAAACTGCAGCTCGTCTTCTGTATTATGGCACAGTTGGTTTCCTGGTACTATTTTCGTCACAGAATCAATAGAGCATAAAATCTCTATTGGTTGATCTAGTGGAGAGTAATAGACCTGGAGGAAATAGCTATTTCAGCAAGAAAATTTTAATTTTTGATAATTCATTCAGAATCATTGACAGTGTGACCTTTGGGCACTGAGGTATCAAGAATCGTTCTTGAACTGCGCAGAACTAGTGCGCACTCGTTTCGAATCCTAGGACTGTTTGAGAACGGTTCACGATTCGTGAAAACCCGAACGCGATCCAATGAATAAGGACAGAATATAATAACATAACCCCATTGTAATATTGAAAAACTAATCAATAGTTTATTCAATTTTTATCAAAATTTCAGGCGAAGGTGAGTACATATTATCATGGTCCCCCATATCACATATCTTATTTTTTGTTCAGATTTCAGTATGAACGAATTCATCTGTTTTCGAAAGTGAAATGATTTTCCCCAGGATGGAGATAACTATTTCAATAGGGAAATAACTCTGAAAGCTCATTGAACTGTACAAATAACATAAAAAACAGTAGGTACCTTCGAGGTGAAATTTATGAAGAAATTATAGGTATTGGTTGGAAGAGAAATCTCTAATCTATTGAAAATCACAATTTCTTTCAATAAATACGGAAATCGTTTGAGAGTATTGGAGAGGACATACAAAAAGGTTGTTGATAAGAACAGCAAAACAGGCAGGGGGAAAATGAAAACCTTTGAATGAGCAGTACTCCTATCAGGTGATGCAATTTTTAGGGAAACACCATCAGAACCTTCAAATTCTACTGTGGTCCCCTGCACTGCGATTCCCAAAAATGAGAAACAAATACTCATTGATGAGGCCTCCAGTTCCTCATTGTTCCTCATCCCCCACAGTAGATGCTGTCGGAAAACCAACAAGATCGCAAGTGAACCGTAAGCGTGTTTCTGGCTGCACATACCAGATACGTAATGACATTTTGGTGGAGCTCGAAAATGATATGAGGTCTTTTCATGACAGAAAAGACGAAAGGAAGACAAATTATCCAGATAATACCAAAAAAATGCTGGAAGAAAAACAAAAGCACAATGATTTACTCGGCGAGTGTATTCAGTTTTTGAAATCAAGCCAAAATGAAGATTTTCAGAATGAATAATTATTGCTTGTCAAGCTAGTCATACAGTATTATCTTTAGATATGATTTTGTTCTAGGGTTCTTTTTTTTTGTTTTATTGAAGTTTATTGTTCGTTCTGTTTCCATATTTTTCTAATTGTTATGCTAGTAAGAGTATTGAACATATGAGATTTATTTCATGATTAATTTTCTATTGTGTGATTGGGGGTTTTTTAAATTGTATCCATATTTTTATATTCTAGTCATACAGTATTTTATATCTTCGAATAAGTTCTTTCATAATTACTTTTTTGTTGTTTTATTGGAATTTTCTACTTTCTGTATCAGTGGTAATCATTTTTTATGTTCCATTCATTTGAAAGCTTCATATTTATCTCCACAATTTTTTGTTGTACAGGATACTGTCTTCATAATCAGAATAATGGAAAAATTCAATGATATATCCAGTTTTACAAGACCTTTATTGCGCAACTGTGTACACTTTTTGTATCTGCCTGAATTATTGTGTTATCACGAATAAATGTGATTTATTTTTATTTATTCTATCTCAAACATGAAACAAATTCATATAAATGTTATTTTGAGATTTTGTTAAAAAACCTTTTGGTTTTTAATATTTATTATATATACTAGATTCTGAAGTCTATTCACTTCTACTCTACTAGTAGATGAATTAAAATGAATAGAAAATAAGAATATAGCGTTTTATTGAAAATTACATTTCAAATAGGAATTATGCAATATTTTTTTTTATTAACAAACACATTAATTGTTATTGAAATTGAACAATGGTCAAATATCAAATATGGCAGCTTCATAAGTTCTATGATTCAAACCAACTTTTTTCATCATTATCATCGGTTTCATTTCCAATTTTTTCTTCATTTAGGTTCTGGTGTAATTCGTTGAAAATCAGATCGTCCATGCACATATTTTGTAAGACGCAGCACACTCTTGCAAAGTGTCAAATAAACATTTCCAAAGTACATTGTAGGACTTTGCACGTTTATTCATCGGATGCCATTCAAAGTACGTCGTGGCATTAGCCGGGGAAGTAGTTGTTTTTTTATGGATATGCGACCAACATACACCTATTGCATAGGTTTTTGTAGTCGGCTGTCTTGAGAAATAAGACATTTTTGATTTTAAATACAGAAATTGAACTACTCTATCAAAAGTTATGCGTGGTGATACATAAAAAAGAATACAAAAACGTATACACTTCTTTTGGTTTACAAGCAATCTCTAGGCATTTAATTAGCGATTATTTTCAGTCTCATTCCAGAACACCAATTCTTGTGGATTCGTGAATATGTAATGCAACCCATGAGCAGAAATATACTCAAAATATTGTGAAAATAGCCATGGCTTTCATTAATGTTTGTTTCCAGATCCAGGACCTCCGTTTTGGTTTTCTTAAGGTGCTGCTCCAGCTTGTTCCATAGGTGGTAAGTTTTCTTTACTCTCTCTACGTAACTGAGATGGTGGAACATTAATATCTGGATCAGACTATCATCACTAATGGGTAGGATTTTCTGTTGTTTCTCTTCTTCCAGCTGTTCAAAAACATTAATTTCTGGCTCTACTTCTTCGTCAGATAATTTGGGATCTGACAGACATCCATAACACAGCGTGTCGTTCACCAAGTCTTCTGAAAAAGAGCATCATATTTGAGAAGGAGAAACATATTATTATTTGAACAGATAGCCTCCGTGGTATAAAAAATAACGAAACTGCACGATGATGCGTTTAAATTTCAACGACATTTTGCAGTGACAAATAACATCAGTTTGTATGAAATTATATGGAATTACTGTAGAAAAATAGTCAACGTAGTAAATTACATGCACGAAAACCTACCAACTTCTGTGAATAAAAACAAATACGTACATTCGCTTTTGTCATCTATATAGAACCCATCCATCTTGAATGGTTCCTGAGAGAAGACTGCCACTTGGTTTCACCGCACGTCATATGACAAACGCATGAACGATCGACACATACATACACATTAGGATGTCCGTTATTTCCCATGTTGTTTTTTTTTTGCAAACGCCCTCCAAATTTTGAGGTTATAACCTAAAAAAAATATCAGACCCAAATGAGCCCTTGATATTCATGTTAACACGTGCCTCAATCATAAAACATTTCCCATTTAATCAACATGCGATTTTTACACGTTCGGCATTTTTTTTCCACTGAACGAAATAGCGTTTCAAATTTATTATATCATTTAACGCCATCTATGAGCGACTTGTCAAAACTTTGAGTCATGTGACTCTAACCTCTCAGTGAAGTGTTTATTATAATAGAATCATTTGAGCAGAAATTCTTATTTATCTAATTTTCCAAAAAAATTAATACATATGTGTGCTTGAGAAATCTAATGTTCCTTTTAGGAGAACCTACCGAAACAATCAGTGGCACTAAATAACCAACGAACAAACAAGTGCTAAAATTGTTATTTTATCATACAAGAGAAGCAAAAAAACAATTCCAGCAAGTTAACAATTCGTTACGGAAGAAGTACTGAATTCTCAAATAGAGCTGGAATTAAAGTACAAAATACTTCAAACTGTGTAAAAAAAATGGAAAAACTTTACATCAATTATGGAAGTTTGAGAATCTACCGAAACAATCAGTGGCACTAAATTACCAACGAACAAACAAGTGCTAAAATAACTAATAACTTTTGAAGGGTAGAATTTATCGAAAAAAGCAGTCAGATTTTTTTTGTAGAGCGTTGAATTTCCGACAAGAATATGCTTTGATTGTTTTTTTTCTGTCTTTATCCCGGTGAAAAAAAATGCTAAAAGGCTTATTTGGGTCTGATATATTTTTTAGGTCATAACCTGAAAATTTGAGGGGCGTTTGCAATGAAAAAACCAACTTGGGAAATAACGGACACCATAATACACATGCATAAAATTCAATGAGAAAGGAAATCGACCGATGAGGGCCCAAACATTTTCTACAAATGTCAACGAAGAGAAGTAATTGGTAATATTTGAAAATTGTGTTCACATTTCCATTTGTACGTTTAATAACATTTGAGACTCTTTAGGGTAGTGGTGAATGATATATTGTGTCTTAAAAACTTTCAATACAGACTATTTAGTGCGATTGAAGACGTGACAATGCCCTTATTTGTTGAAATTTTCAATTTTCCTAATCTGTTCATTCCAGGCTTTAGATTTGCTCTGAAGTTTTGGTGGATTGATTCTGATATTAATTTTTTATTTCGAGTGCTCTAGGTATTTAACTGAACAATTACAATCCTATTTTCTGATTTTATATATATTTTTTTAATCATCAACATGGATTTCTATCTAGGAATAGACAAGGTGTTCATATATTCGGAGGATTCTTCTCCAAACCGGAGAAGTGGACTATCATCAATGTTATTCCTAGTATTCAATGAAAAACTATTTTGAGGCCGGTCTGCAGAAGCATACTATTTTAGACATTGAGAGAAGTTACAAGAAAAATGTGGCAAAAAGGAGATATTTTACAAAACTACGTCATCCTAATCATATTATTTGTATCTGTTGATAAAAATGAGATATTTCACAAATAATACATTAGAATGAATATGGAGGTATATTGGCAATTTGATTTTGTTGTACTTACCTTGTAAGATGGAATCATGCATTGTTGAATTAGGAGAACATACCACTGCCGCTCTTGGGACTGGTTTTTTGAGTTTAATATAATTTTTCCAAGCTTTATACTACTACTAATAAAACCAAACACACAATAGGTTGTATTACTCAGCAAACGAACATTGTCTTTGGTATCGAAATCTACGATAGGTCAGGATGATTATTCTCCTACGCGATAGCAAGACATATTTTCATCGGAACGCACGTTCGATGCTACCGTGCTCGAAGAAATATATCATTTTTGGTTCCACAAAGTATGCTTTCGACAAGATCTCTGAATTCGTCCCAATTGCGTGTCTGACAATTTATAAAATTGATGTTTCAGTTTTCATTAGAATGCATATTTTTAGCATAGCAATGCTATTTAGCATAGCAATGCTATTCCAATTATCATAAGTAGGTAAGTATATATTTCATCCATCCCCAGTATTTCATGCAATTTAGTATATCAATCAGCCAGTCAACTCCACTCGTTTGATTTGTCATGATATAGAACTGGAAAAAAACCCACATAGCGATCTACATACAGTCTTCCCCTCCTTATATCTTATATCATTTTCAACATAGAAAATATATTTGACATTTTCATTGATACTCAACAAGTTGACGTCAAACACCAAATGAAAGTAACAAAATGAATAGTTTTCTCAAGGAAGTTCACGTTCCGGAATATGCTTTATTGAGTTTTCCATCTTATGTTGATGTATTATACGGAAATTCTAAGGAAAACCCAGCATCTGATCGGGAAATACACGATTCTCAAATTCCACAGGCTCGATACATTCATTGGCGGTGCTCGGCGAAATTGGAATATTTGTTTTTCAGATGGAAAATCAATTCTGAAGGAAAATGTGTGTCGTAGAATTCGGTTTACTTCACTTTCGTCATCTCGAATCAGTTCCACACGAATTGCGCCGTTTGTTTTTCTTTCCGCCTGATCATTTTTGCAGCGGCAATTTCCACGTGACCTGATCACATTATTATTATGTTCGGGTATAACTCGGGAGAAGGCAAGATGTAATTATCGGTGGCAAAAATAGATCAAGCATTACATGGCATTTGATTATCAGCCATTTTTAACCAACGAAAAAAAAAGAGATTCTCAATTCGACGCGTATATTTTTTTTATTATGTTGTACGCATAACTCCTTACAGAGTGGTCCGATTTTCATGATTCTTCGTTTATTGAATATTGGGGATGATTTATTTTTCACCTGCGAACCGAAACTTGGCATACATATGTAGTTATGATGAAACTATAACATAATGGAGACCAGGAGTCGATATTCTGATGGAGACGAAAGACAGTTGAGGGAACTCCTCAAAGTTCTACAGCAGCTACGCCGTGTTTGGGCTTATTATTTGCTTCAAACAATGTTTTTCTCATTATTAGATTATTCTAAACATCGATTTGTCATTCGAGCAGAATTTTTTGCTAGCCTATCCAGGTTGGTATACACTTTTCTCATAAGTATTCTCATTATACAGTGTGTTCAAAGAGTGTGGAAACGCTCGTTATTTATTTTTGGAGGTAAAGCTCGGACAGGTCGATTTTTTATTTTAGTATTCTATTCTTTAACAAAAACATATTTTTTACCCCCACTACTTCACAAAATATGACGTCATCGAAAAAAAATCAATGGAAAGGGTATATTTTTTACACGCTTTATATTAGCTTCACTTGTATGTTTCTTTGTTTGTTTGTAACCGACTCCTTTGGGCACGATTTTGACCCACTTCCAGACGTCCGAATGATGTGAAATTTGGCAGGTGTACATAATTCTGGTGACAATGCATTTAGAAATTTTTGTGTGAGGAAAAAAACAAAATGGCGGCTGCAATATGGCGTACGAGTTTTGTGATTATGATCCGATTCACTTCAAAATTGATATCTGAGGGTTTTCATGGTCGGAGATTATGTTTCTGTTTTCAAAATTGGAAAAATTCGAAATGGCGGCTTCAAAATGGTGGACGAGTTTTGTGATTATGGTCTGATTCTATTCAAAATTGGTATGTGGGGGTTTTTGGGGTCGAATATTATGTTTCTGTTTTCAAAATTGGAAAAATTCGAAATGGCGGCTCCAAAATGGCGGCCGATTTTTATGATTATGGTCTGATTCTATTCAAAATTGGTATGTGGGGATTTTTGGGGTCAAATATCATGATTCTTTTGTGAGAATTGAAAAATTCAAGATGGCGGCTCTAAAATCCTGGCCGAGTTTTGTGATTATGGTCTGATTATATTCAAAATTGGTATGTGGGGTTTTCGGGGTCGGAGATTAGGATTACCCAATTTGATACGATTATTCCATTTTCATTTGCAAAAAAATAATTAAAATAATAGTTTAAAAAAAATAAAAACACGCTTTTATAAATAAACCACACTAAAAAGTAGGAAATAAATAATAGTTTAAAAAAACTAAAAAACACGCTTTTATAGAAAACCAGACTAAAAAAATAGAAAATAAGAAAAAAATTTATTTTATTTAAAAAAAAGCGTGGGGTGCATGGTATCAATAATTATATAGTAAATTACACACCTAGGGCAGTAAAGTAAGAAATGTCTCAGATCACAGATAATTGTTGGCCGAGGCAATACCATGCACCCCACGCTTTTAATAATAATAATAATAATAATAATATCGTCTTTATTATTTCCATATGTGTACAGTATAATTACATCAAAATTGACAGACATGAAATATTAGGAAATAAAGGGCGAAGTTCATTTTCTGCAAATCAAACACTTGCAGACAATGTTCTTCCACTTAACCCCTAAAAGAGAGAAATGGATTGATAGACAAAAGAAAAAAATATAAACAAACCTATCATTTACAATTCAACATGTTGTTTGTGAAATTTGAATAATTTCAATCTGAGCAATGCAAAATCAAGTATTCTCCTCTGAGAAATAAACAAACAGTTTTTAGTAAATATATTCAGCTCTGAGAATTGAACAAATAGTTTTTAGTAGTTAATTTGTATCTATTTGGATGAAGAGCTTTGAAGTTATCTGGTAACCAGTTGTATAGTTCGAAAATTTGATATTTAAAGGACCGTCTGAATAATTCAGTTCTAAAAGCAGGGATTGTGAGCCTACCTTTATGTCTAATGTTCAGATTATGTATATCCGTACGATATGTGATTTTGTTATAGAGATAAGCTGGTGTTTTTGTCAAAAGTATGTTGTGAAAGAAACATAATGCATGATGTACCCTTCTGTTTTCCATATTCAACCAACCGATTTCCTGGAGTTTATATGACGTTCTTTGTGGTCTACGGATTCCATAAATCAATCTTAAGCAGGAATTTTGTACTTTTTGAATCTTTTTTTTGTAGTATGTCGTTAAATTTGGGCCGTAGAGTACATCGGCATAATTGAATACAGACAAGATGATGGAGTCACATAAGGATTTCTTCACTTGAAATGGCAGAAACTGCCTGTTACCATAAATCATTTTAAGAGTGGCGTAAGCTCGTTGTATCAATGTATTTATATACTTTTCAAATCTCAAATTGGTATCCATCACTACACCTAGATTTTCGCTTCATCTACAATTGATAGAGATTCTTCCAGAATATGTATATCCATACATTGACTAACCGCTTCTCGGTCCTTTTTGGACCAAATATCAGAACATTCGATTTATTTGAATTGATACATAAACAGTGCTCGGTAGCTGCCTCAACAAATCTATTCAAATCTACATTGACTAGTTCCATTGCATTATCAGTTGTTTCAACCGGGAAGCTGTAGTACAACTGGGTATCATCAGCATATAAATGGGCTTGACACAATTGAAGCTTAGAGAGAAGTTGAGATGTATACAAGGAAAACAATAAAGGACCAAGTATAGAGCCCTGTGGTACTCCAGAAGTAAGGTTTAGGAATTCTGAACAAGCATCACCTATACATACTTTTTGTTGCCTACCTTTCATGTACTCACCTATTAACTTCAACGCATTGAAGGAAAAACCAATATATTTCAAGATACTCATCATCAAATTATAATTAATTGTATCAAATGCCCGGCTGAAATCTAACAAAATTAATATGGTGCACTTCTTTTCATCTATCGCTTTTATTATGTCATCAGTAATATGGAGTAGTGCACCTGTACAACTATATCCTTTTCGAAATCCGATTGTACATCTGGTATTAAGGAAAAGCGCTGTGCATAGGCCTTTATTTGAACCTCCATAGCTCTCTCAAGGATTTTCGACATTGTGGGTAATATACTGATACCCTCAAATCCTTCATTTCTGTCGGACTTCTCTCTTAGGTAACACCTGTACAACCGCTCTCCTCCACATTTCCGGGCAGACATTTTCTATTAAGCATACATTAATTATGTGCGTGATATATGGTACAATGTGGGACAGCAAAGTCTAATAAGTTTTATGTTTATGCCATCACAACCTCTCGCATTAGTTTTATATCCGATATCGTTTTATATACAAATAGATCATTTATTTCCTCAAATTTAAAGTTTCCATTATTAACAGTATTATTATTATAAAAATTCAATAAATTTTCCGATGGCTCTTTATGCGGGATTGACTCCAAGAAAAATTTATTTAGTTCATGGGGGTTTTTCAGATTTTCAGCTATGTCATTGTTTTTATCAGGAATAAACTTATTGGTCCTTAATGTCTTCCACGTTTCCTTTGATGAGGTATTATTAAATTGGTATGTAAAGTATGCTTTCTTCTCTCTTTGAATGGCTCTATTAGTATAATTGCGAATTTGTCTATAAGAGTCCAAGTGTGTCTGTAGTTTATGTTTTTATATTTCGCTAAATCTTTATCTCGCTCTTTCATCATAATTTTAATAACATCTGTTAACCATGGAGCTTTTGCTTTCGTAACCCTAGATGTAACTATAGGAATATGCCTATCGAATAGCTGATTCAAACAATTAACCAAGTAGGATAGTTTTTCATCTACATTTTGTTGGTCGTATATTTTAAAGAAAGACGTATTGAATAAATCTATCTGAAATAAATGTTCATTGAAATTTTTGAAATTTCTATATGTACACATCTTTGGTTCTCGTGAATTACCATTTATATCCAACGTACAGTAAACAATTGAATGGTCTGATATACTATTATGAATTATTCCTTTTTCTATCTCAACACATTCTTGGACTATGATATAATCCAACAAAGTTGCTGATGTAGCTGTGACTCTTGTAGGAACATCAATTATTTGACAGAGATCTAGTGTTTTTAATACTGAGTGGAATTTTTTCACACAATTATTTTCATAATCTAACAAATCCAAATTGAAATCCCCCATGCAAATAATTTCATCCACCGTTAGCCCTATGTCAATTAAGCTATTTTCAAATTCGTCTAGAAAATCACTAGTGTTTTGTTGATGTGGCTTATAAATTACTCCAATGGCAAATGATTTTTTCTTTATAGTGATTTTAATCCAATATTGTTCCCACACATAGTCCTGTCTACTCTCAATGATTTCACAGTGAAATTTTTGTTTAGCATATATACACAATCCCTTTCCTCTGCAATTCCGGTCCGCCCTGTATAGATTGAAACAATCAAATTGCAGTTGGTCATTACTAATAGTATCCTTCAACCATGTTTCGCATATTAAAATTATATCTAAAGAGTTATCCAAAACTATCTGTTTAATATTTTGGAATGAGGGTAATAATGATCTCGCATTACAACAGCCTATTTTAATAACATTCTTCAAAATAAATAAGGAAATTCTAGTTACTAATAAGAAATATCAGAAAACAATGAAGTGAATGCAAAGGTTTTTGTTGGGGACTGATAAAACAGTAGGTACAAAACCTGAACGGACGACCAACTGCCCACAGCGCTGCTATCTTAAAATAATATGCGCACCAAAAGAAAATAGTACTAAATGTCTACTTACAGTTCAAAAGGGAAAAAATAAGTTCAAAGAAAAGAAAGAGAGAACAAAAAAAACTTTTTATAAGATTCAGCGAAAATCAGAGTTCAGACGTAATTCCTTTACCCCATCCAGACTGCTAATTCTGTTAGGGCCATGTTGATTATTTAATTTGACGTAAATTCTTCCAGAATTAGTCCATACTGTGCCAGATGTCCCGATTTTCTTTACAGCTTCGCTCACAATCTTTAAATGTTCAATCGTAAGATCCTCTCTTATGACAATTTTCGTTGATTTTAACAGCTTTTTATTATTGTAGACAAATTCTTGAAGTAATTTGACGAGAATCTCAACATTATCGGCCTGTTTTTATTTTGTTCTTTTTGTTGAGTCTATAGCAAAATTCGAACTGGATTCATCTAACCTGAGTGAAAATATCCAAGATATGATTGGTTAAGTCCTCATTGCCTATAGCTTCAGGGATTCCATAAATTCTGAGGTTTCTGTTTCTTCTGATTTGTTCTTGTTTCTTTTGATGTTCCATCAAGGTGTTGATTATATCTTCCTGCTTCTGTAGTTTCTCGTTTATTTTTCGATTCTCCCCCTCTAATTCCTCGATTTTTTTGTTGTATTTTTCTTCGAATATACCAGCTATTGTTTCAGTTATTTTATTGATGAAATCATCTGCTGTACATAATTTCGTAACGAGTTCTCTGATTACTGAGTGCAGTTCATCCTCTCCCTTGCTGCTCTGGCTTTGACTTCGTGTACCGTCTCGACCCATTTTAGGTAAAAACTTATTAATCAAATTCGTTGCGGTGTAGTTTCTTCAATATGATTTAGATTAATAACATATATCGTTTGTTATAATCACTGCTTGTACAAAACTTTTAAGACTTTTACGTGCACTTATTCCCACACATTCGGCTATTTATTCGCAGCACTGCTAATAGGTCTACTCTACGTGAACATCTCTCTCTTTTATTTGAATAAAATACATTTTTTCCTTATTTTCTATTTTTTTAGTCTGGTTTTCTATAAAAGCGTGTTTTCTAGTTTTTTTAAACTATTATTTATATATAAAAAATCAAAAGTTCATATTTTCCTGGGTTTAACCATACCACGTACGTTATATGAAACATTTTAAGTTACAGTATACTGAGTATAAAAGAAATAAGTGCTCATATTTCTTAATATTTATTTCATCATTCATTTTGCAATGAATACCTGAAAATTACTCAGTAGTTAGTTAGAGTATATTTCCAAACCTCAAGTAGGCTAGGAAAACATCTGAAAGCCGTTAGCAAACAGACAATAAGTTCTTAGTTACCATTGCCTATGTCATTATTGAGTTAATTTGTTGTGTAGCATAGTTGAAAATTTGAAGTTACGATATAGGTACTGTCCGAAAAACAAAAATAGAAGTTTTGATGATCTTAGGTTACGACGATCGTAAAAGAAGTATGGCGCAAGTATGCGACATATTTAATGAAAAAAATATCCTGATCGAGAACCAATAAGCAAATCGATATTAAGCATAATATTGCATAAATTTAATGAAATTGGCAATGTTGAGAATAATCCTAAGAGTGGCAGACCTACCGTTACCTATGACATTCGATTGTATGTATTACTTGGAATTGGAAAAAACCTTAACGTTCAATTGCAACTTCATCTGGCAACAATGATATCTTTCGCCAAATTACATCCATGTAAAGTTAAACTCATACATGAACTTAATGAAGACGACTTCGATAGACGCATGAAGTTGTAAAAATTTGCAAGAAGTGTATAATCAAAATAATGGTTTTGAATTCAATGTCTTATTTTCTAACGAATCAACTTTTTGCATGAACGGTACTGTGGATAAGCAAATTTGTCGTTAGTGGTAACAGAAAATCCCAATCGGACGATGGAAACTTATACTCAAACCCTCCAAAAGTAACTGTGTGGGCTAGGATTCTCAAGAATACTATTGTAGGATCACATTTTTTTGACGGTACTGTGACGAGTGAAAAGTATTCAGAAACGTAGCAAACTGATGTTGTTCCATATTTAACTGTTGCATTTCCAGATTTCAAGCATCCTGGTTAAATAGATTCTACTATTTGGTCAACACTATGCTCTAGTGGTTAGAGATTTTCTGAATGAAACCTTTAGTAATCGTTGGTTTGGACGATGCGGTCACATTGAATGGCCTGCTAGGTCCCCAGATTTACCTCCTATGGATTTTTTGTCTGGGGTTACTTGAGAAGTGAAGTATAAATAAGCCGACCTACCAATTCGAAAGACCTTAAAGAGATAATTCGAACTGAAATTCAACGAATTGTCAATTGTCGATGTTGTCAAAAGTAACCCAAGAATTCATCAGATATTGTCAACTAACTCATAAAGTTCAATTCGAGCATTTGTTGTGAATATGTTATTTGTTTATTTTTACTAGGTACTAACCACTTCTACTAGGTACTAACCACGTTGAAAAATAAATAATGAAATCAATGTTAAGAAATGTGACCACCTGTTTCCTTTATACTCAGTATACTGTAACTTATAGTGTTACATATGACGTATGTGGTATGGTTGAACTCAGAAAAGTGTTGGCTTTTGATTTTTGATATGAAGCTAGAGCCTTTGTATTTAAAAAAATTATCGATGACGTCATATCTTGTAAGGTAGTGGGTGTAAAAAAAAATTGATAACTGAAAATAAAAATCGACCCGTTCGAGCTTTACCTCCAAAAATAATCAATTTGTGCGATGATGGAGCGTTTCCACACTTTATAAATGCACTGTTTAACAATCAATATTTGAAGTAAGTAATTGTATTATACAGTGCTTCTCAAAAGTCACCTCCCCCCCTTTTATTTTTGGAACGCTTATACATAAACAAGTGGAATTTGGAAACTGGATATTAAAGGTTGTAAACTTCCCTACTAGTGATGATAGATGACGAAATCGTCAAAGATGATGTCACAATGTCATCGTGACCAATAATTTCAAATGGAACCCCACGGCAAGCGACACCTTTTTTAAAAGGTATCGAAAAACCCTATTCAATGATACTTATTTTGTTTGTGTTTATGGCAGTTTCAGTAGCTCATTAGTAAACATTAAAATTTAAATTCCATTCAGTATGATATTAATTACAGATTTAAGAATCAGTACCTACATAAAGAAATTGCTCAAAGTGACCTCCATTTATTTCCTGACAGTGAAATATCCTATTTTTAAACTCTTCTCGTACTATTGCAAATGTGTCTGCGGAAACAGCCTCACATTCTGCAACAATATGTTGTTTTTAAACGTCAATATTGTCGGGTTCAGTGGCGTAAACCTTCGATTTATGGTACCCCCACAGAAAAAAATCCAAAGGTGTGAGGTCCGGTGATCGAGCTGGCCATTCCGTTGAACCTTGTCGTCCAATCCATCTACCACGATACTCCTCATCCAAATACCATCTTACTGCACCGTAATAGTGTGGAGGAGCACCATCCTGTAGGAATGTTATTTCCGAATTGCCGAATTTATCTGGATTATCTTCCAAAATTTCAAGTATTAACGGTTCTATTGCGTTTTGCAACAGCTCCAGATGAACCCCACCAGTTAAATTAGTATTTAAAAGAAGAGGCTCAACGATGTGGTTTCCCAGGATACCTGCCCAAACATTCACCTTCTGGGGAAATTGGGTATGTGTTTCACTAAAAGGTGAGGATTTGCGTCACTTCAATACCTCACATTCTGTGTATTTACATTTCCATTCAGATAGAAAGTACTTTCGCCACTAAAACAAATTGTTTTGACATAGTCTGGCTGTTGGTTGATTTTAGTTTCCATATTTTCACAAAATTCTAGTCTTCGGTCTGGGTCGTCGTCTGAGAATTGATGAACCATTTTTGATTTGTATAGATGAAATGTGTTTTTTTCTCAACACCCTGTGTACTGTACTTCGACTGACTTCACAGGTAGATGCAACGGGAGTTGTTGAAGGAGTATGATTAACTATTACTTCTGCCAGTATATCAATTTCTTTATCATCAGAAATTTGTGGTCTGCCAGATCGTTTCGCATCATTAATACTACCCGTTGTTTCAAACTTACGAAGAAGCTCCTTTGAAAAAGTCCTCGAAACGGGGCGATCGGGAAACCTCCCATTAAAAATGCGTTCTGCTGCATGAATATTTTGTCCAGATTCACCAAGAATTAGGATCGCTGCTACTTTATCACCTAAAGCACGTACCATTTCGCTTCTTGAAGCACTCAAACGTTCGGCTCAAAAAAGTTTAACGAATTATTAAAATGTACAAAAATATTAAATGTACCAAAAGCTGTTAAAGCAGTTAAACGTTTGATCAACAATACACAAATTATTAAATGTACAAAAACTAGGACAATTACAAAAACGTCGAATTAGGGAGACTAACAAAAATATCAGCTTCTTTGACAACTATCCAGAGGCAGAGCCTGAATTTGGAATTTTAGTATTAACTGATTTAATTCATCACAGCTTTGCGTTTTTTGAAAGCGAGTTGCCAAAACTGCCATGAACACAAACAAAATTAGTATCATTGAATAGGTTTTTTCGATACCTTTTAAAAGAGGTGTCGCTTGCCGTAGGGTTTCATTTAAAATTATTGCTCACAATGGCCTTGTGACGTCATCTTTGACGATGTCGTCATATATCATCACTAGTAGGGAAGTTTACAACCTTTAATATTCAGTTTTCAAATTTCACTTGTTTATGTATAATCGTTCCAAAAATAAGAGGGGGCGAGGGGACTTTTGAGAAGCACTGTATAACAGTTGTTTGTCAAAGTAAGTTAGGTTAACAAGTATTTTGAAAGTAATCAAATTTAAGTAGATAGTAATCAGTAAATTTCAGCCACAACGAATTGAACTGTTGAAATATGAAACTGAAAAGCGAAAACTGAAATAAAGATTTTTTTGATAACTAAGATCCTAAATTAATGAAAATAAATTTTGAGTTGGCGCCAAACAAACAATCAACTTACTTCAAATAAATAATCAAATCGAAATCAAAATTAAATCTCGAACGATAAACAATAGCATTTCAAAAATTCGCCTTCTGCACGACCTTTTGCAACGACTTGTGCCCTCACGTGTTTTATTATTCGAATAGCTGTTTCACTGATATTAACTTCGGGAACGCTCGACAATTTCCGGGAAAGAGATTTAATTTTTCGTTTCTCAGCTTTTTTCACTAAAAAGCTTTCATCCATGTCATGGCCTCATCATCGTCGTAGTTTTTGATGATGACCTCTAGTGCATCCTTGCATGACTCACCATTGTAGAATCCACATACCACAGAGGGTTTCAACTCCCTTTTTCTGCAGCCACATACTCCACCGCATTCCTTTCCGCATTTGCATGAAATGACTTTCGATGTGGGGCAGGTTTCTCTGACACTGTTACTGAAATGAGCCCATTCCATACCATTTTTGAACTTGGTGGTAGGTCCTTAATGCATAGTACCGTGCAGCGTCGTTCGTTGGTGGTAGAGAAGCTGGTAAGGATGTGCCTTCCATTGTCGATTTTGCTAAAAGTTGGTATTTGGCTTCTTCCAAGGTTTTTTCTTTTATGTTGCCATCATTCAAAGCAACGTGGAAACGGGTTCCAGCGTATGCGATATCTTCTAGTTTGGCATTCTGATCTTTGAAGACGCTAATAACGGCATTGAGTCCTTTAGTTTTTTGGGCAAGCGAAAAAATTATTTTCCTTGGTTGAAAAGGAATTATGTGTCACAGCCGCCAACCCCATGTAAAGACATGATGTTTTCGGCTGTTACTTTACCTTTCAAATTATTCGCGTGGTACACTTTTTCCCTGGTTGGCGAAAGTAGGAGTTCGACGTCTTCGCCAACGATAAAAACAGCGTCGAATGATGAGCAGAAGGTGTTGACGATCAATATAGCATTTTCTTCAGCCTGCTTAACAGTAAAAGTAGCCTGTTAAATTTTTTTCTGTCAGCATCGAAATAGACGGACTTTGTTCTTTCCAGTTTTATCGAAAAAAACTTCCGCAGACATCTGCTTCTTCGTTCTGTGTAGTCTTCCTGCACTGTAAGATGGATATCCATAGAAAACAACGACTGCATTTGAATCTTAGTGACTTCGTACATATTGAACGTACTTCTCAGAAATTGACCCGAAAAAATCATAACGATGCCGTACAACTTTTGGTTGAAGATACTCCCCATCCACACAAAATATTAATTCATGCCACAGTGGTAGTACTAAAATTAATGAGTAACAAGAACAATTACTTCAATTTGAAGATTTCGCTTTATGATGTTTGGTACCTTCTATAAATGATGTTAAACTGTTGATGTATGATCAATCTTTTGATTTGAAATTAGTTTGCTTATCCTGGCTGAGCAATCAAATAACTGATGTTGTCAATATTCAGTGATTTACATTATATAGGGCCCTTAGAATTGATGGAAGAAGAAAAGGCAGACGCCTATATACTGCAAAATGAATTGAAAAATAAATTGAACAGTACCCCTGCAGGCCAAAGTAGTTACAAATAACTATGGTTGGAGATAACTATAGAAACAAAGGAATTTACTATTGGAGTAGCATAAAGGCCTTCCCATCGAGATATTGATGGATTTATGGATGAGTTCCTGAATACCTTCGGCTCAATTCCTCTGAATATTGATGAATTAATATGCATGGGGGATTCGAATATTAATTGAGTAGATTTGAAATATCCGAATGTGGAGAGGTTCTCATCTATTCTGGAATCATTCAATATGTTTTAAACGGTGAAAAGTCCAACAAGAATGATAAGAATAACTAATACAACATATTCTCCTCTAGATCTGATCATTACTAGTATCAAGGAGGCGTTATAATGGTGGGTAAATGACACAAGTGAAGTATCTGACCACATGCTTGTTAATTGTGAGATGAAAATATACTACGAGAAAGAGGGACCTGCATTTTGTACATTCAGTAGCTCCAAACAATCTGTTGAACACTCCTCTCAAAATGACCTCTTGAGTATTCCATTTTTAGAATATATGATCAAGATGACATTGACACAAAAGTTTATTTTCTTGTTAACTCCTTGCTGGACTGATTTGACAGACATGCATCTATTGTGAAATCTTGAATAACGGAAGATAAGACGCCTTGGATAACCAATAATCTAAAACGAATTATGAAGACTCGGAATAATGCACTAAAAAAATTCAAACGTACGCACTCTGACCTACACCTCCAGTTTTACAATGATATGTGCTATTTTGTGAGTAGGGCTGCAGAATGGGAGAAAAAGGCGTATTCTGGTCAAAAATTTTTTGGGGTTGATAAAAAAGAAATATGAAAATCCATAAAAAAATAGATGTTACCTGATAAATCCAATAAATTACCTGAAAACCTCCAAGAAGCCGATAAAATAAATGATTTCCTGATAAACTCCATCCCATCATACAAGCCTACCCTTGATCTATTGGATTTTCATAGTACCAACTGCCTGACCAACACAAAGTTTACATTCAAGGAGGTTAATGATCTTTTTGTGTATGAAACTATTTGTAGTATCAAGACAAATGCTGTTGGGTGCGACAATCTCAATATAAAGACGATTAAACAGCATTATTTCATACATTACTCATATTGTTAATTGCTGTCTGTTGGGAAATGTTATCCCAGAGGCGAGGAAAAGGGCAGTCGTGAGAGTTGTACCAAAAAAAACCCATCCAGTGGAATATAAAGATTTGAGGGGACTGATTATTCTTTCAGCACGATCAAAATTATTGGAATGAGCGATGGATACACAGTAACGGAGACATCTTTCACCTATCACTATTACCAGCATTTCAATCAAGAAGGGGTACAGCTGGACAACTGCTCTCTTACATATCGTAGACAATATATTTAGGGCTTTAAATCGAAGTTTATGTACGGCACTGGTATTTCTTGACTTCAATCGGGCTTTTGCCATTTGCCATGAATTATTCAGTTGAAGCGATATCACTTTTGCGTGCATATCTCAGTGAGGGATAACGAAAAGTCAACATCAACAGCAACTGTTCTTGATACCTCACATCGAAATCTGAAGTTACTCAGGGATCCATACTGAGCCCTCTACTGTTCACAATGTACACCGCGAACATTTTAAATTAATTGCCTTGAATACTGTTCTGTACATTTATATGAGGACGATACCCCACTTCATTATGATTTCTCACCGTCTAATGTAAGTGATGCTTGTTCGAAAATCAATACTGATTTGGAATCATTCGTGAGAGCTGCTACTGACCATTGTTCATTCATAAATTCGAGTAAATCAAGTGTAATTGTTTTTATACCAAGAAATGATTACAGCATTGTACACGATTACGAGATCACGATTAATAACAAAACCCTCTTAACAGTGAACGAAGGAAAAAGTCTTGGTATCTTGTTGGATTCAAATTTGAAATTCGAAAGAAATCTGAATAAACTGATCCAAGGAGCATACCTATCTATAAAAATAATTTATGGAAA
The DNA here is from genome assembly GCA_018342105.1 of Gonioctena quinquepunctata. Lineage (NCBI taxonomy): Eukaryota > Metazoa > Arthropoda > Insecta > Coleoptera > Chrysomelidae > Gonioctena > Gonioctena quinquepunctata. Next base: position 46,239 of record JAFIRS010002105.1, on the reverse strand, counting down.
TAGACATTTTCTTTCCCCCTCAATAAAAATTATTTTGTGTGAGATCCTGGTTTCCTCCTCATGCAACTATACGGACATCTTATTTCTCCCGATAATTTCGAATAAAAAATTAAGAAAATACAGATTTCATGTCTTTGGCACATATACGTAAGTAGGCAGCACCAAAGAATTCCACATAAATTGATAGAAACAAGAGGGTTGAGTATGGAAAACAGGAGAAATCTCCATAGTGCAGGACTGTATCATAAAATACTCACTAACTGATAAAGTATCTCCACATCTTCTTCATAAAGTAAAATACCGCATGGATGTCCACAATTCGAACATTAGATTCAAGGGACCTTTGACTCCACCCTTATTCAAAATGTTCGTGCGCTCATTCAGTTACCAGATTGCAGAAATATATAATAATATCCCCTCTGAGTTGAATAAATTGAGCCTGGGTCGCTTCAAAGTGGCATTTAAGACATTATTGCTAGAATCAATATGATGACCTGTATATATATATATATACAGTGCTTCTCAAAAGTCCCCTTCCCCCTCTTATTTTTGGAACGATTATACATAAACAAGTGAAATTTGTAAACTGAATATTGAAGGTTGTGAACCCTACTAGTGATGATAGATGACGAAATCGTCAAAGATGACGTCACAAGGCCATTGTGACCAATAATTTTAAATGGAACCCTAAGGCAAGCGACACCTCTTTTGAAAGGTATCGAAAAAACCTATTCAACAAAACTAATTTTGTTTGTGTTTATGGCAGTTTTAATGGCTCATTAGTAAACATTAAAATTTAAATTCCATTCAGTATGATATTAATTACAGATTTAAGAATCAGTATCTACTTGAAGAAATTGCTCGAAGAGACCTCCATTTACTTCCTGACTGAAATATCCTTTCTTAACTCTTCTCGTACTTTTTCTAATGTGTCTGTGGAAACAGCCTCACATTCTGCAACAATACGTTGTTTCAAAACGTTAATATTGTTAGGTTCAGTGGCGTATACCTTCGATTTAAAGTACTCCCACAGAAAAAATCCAAAGGTGTGAGATCCGGTGATCGAGCTGGCCATTCCGTTGAACCTCGTCGTCCAATCCATCTACCACGATACTCCTAATCCAAATACCGTCTTACTGCACCGTTATAGTGTGGAGGAGCACCATCCTGTTGGAATGTTATTCCCAAATTGCCGAATTCATCTGGATTACGGTTCTATTGCGTTTTGCAACAGCTCCAGATAAACCTCACCAGTCAAATAAGTATGAAAAAAAGGCCCAACGATGTGGCTTCCCAGGATACCTGCCCAAACATTCACCTTCTGGGGAAATTGGGTATGTGTTTCACGAAACTGGTGAGGATTTGCGTCACTCCAATACCTCACATTCTGTATATTTACATTTCCTTCTAGATAGAAAGTACTTTCGTCATTAAAACAAATTGTTTTGACATAGTCTGGCTGTTGGTTAATTTTAGTTTCCATATTTTCACAAAATTCTAGTCTTCGGTCTGGGTCGTCGTCTGAGAGTTGATGAACCATTTTTAATTTGTGTGGATGAAATTCGTTTTTTCTTCAACACCCTGTGTACTGTTTTTCGACTGACTTCACAGGTAGATGCAACGTGAGTTGTTGAAGGAGTAGGATTAACTATTACTTCTGCCAGTATATCAATTTTTTCTCATCAGAAATTTGTGGTCTGCCAGATCGTTTCGCATCATTAATACTACCCGTTGTTTCAAACTTACGGAGAAGCTCCTCACCTCTCATCAAAATGCGTTCCGCTGCATTATTATTTTGTCCAGTTCCACCAAGAATTGGGATCGCTGCTACTTTGTCACCTAAAGCACGTACCATTTCGCTTCTTGAAGCACTTGAACGTTCGGTTCACAACAGTTTAACAAATTATTAAAATGTACAAAAATAACAAAAGTACCAAAAGCTGCTGAAACAGTTAAACGTTAGATCAATAATACACGAATTATTGAATGTACAAAAACGTTGAATTAGGGAGACTAACAAAAACGTCAGCTTATTTGACAACTATCCAGAGGCGGAGCTTGAATTTGGAATATTACTATTAACTGATTTAATTAATCACAGCTTTGCGTTTTTCAAAAGCAAGTTGCCAAACTGCCATGAAAACAAACAAGATAAGGATCAGTGAATAGGTTTTTTTCCATACCTTTTGAAAGAGATGTCGCTTGCCGTGGGGTTCCATCTTAAATTATTGGTCACAATGGCCTTGTGACGTCATCTTTGACGATTTCGTCATCTATCATCACTAGTAGGAAAGTTTACAACCTTTTATATTCAGTTTCCAAATTTCACTTGTTTATGTATAATCGTTCCAAAAATGAAGGGGTGGAGGGGACTTTTGGGAAGCACTGTATTTATACAGTGCTTTTCTCCAATGCCCCCCTCCCCTTTTATTTTCTGAACGGGTCAACTCAAAAAATTGAAACTTGGGATAATGAAATTGATGCATGAATACTATATTTTGGAGTAAAATTGACAGATGGAACTTTCAAGATGGCGACTGGGCGCCTCCTGGAAAAAAAAATTAATTGAAAGGGGGGTCTTGTGACGAATACTTCTGAAGCTCCTGACAAATACTTCATCACCCTAGAATATAATGTCAATATCTTCACCTACTACAAAATGGCGGAACATTCAATAATTATCTGAATACAAACACATTAATATCGATACACCTAGAAATATTTGTTTTTCTCTGCCATATGGCAATCCCAACATCCCGATAAGGTTTGATAGGTTGTTTTTTGTTCAAACAAAAAATGACAAGAATGTCAGTACGACAACGAACATCATTGTTCAGTTAAAATATTTTCATTTAGTTTTCGGTTTTACTAGTGAACTATCTCTAAAATGGTCAATTCTCGTCCATTGGAAGGAAAAATCGAGCCGATTTTTATCAACGGTGCGACGCGTAACTTTCACGAAACCGAAATAATTTTTGATGATCGTTTCTCGGATCGTCCTATCGGTAGGAAATATTTAAGGGAACTTGTTACCAAATTCACAACTACTGGTAGTGTACAGAACGGAAAGCCCCCAGGTCATCCGTCCATTCCGGAAGAACAGCAAGTTCAAATAATTGGTGAGACGATTGTAAATCATCAACAGTCTACTTCCTCCGTCGCGGATGATTACGACGTGTGTCCTGCTACTGTGTGGAGTCTTTTGAAGGGGAATGAGTATCATCCATATCAAATCAAAATGGTACACCAGTTAACTGAAGATGACCCTGATCGAAGAACAGAATTCTGCGAAATGATGCGGTAACCATTGCAAGGCACCCTACCTATATCCACAATATTTGTTCCAGTGACGAATCTACATTTTATCTCAACGGCAAGGTTCACAGACAAAATTGCCGTTATTGGAGTGACACCAACCCTCACATTATCCGGAAAACTCATACTCAATATCCAGGAAAAATTCACGTCTTGGCAGGAATATTGGGAAACCATATTGTAGGACCTATTTTCATTGAACTAAATTTAACAGGGGAATTGTATTTGAATATGCTGGAAAATACTGTTGACCCTCTGATCACCGAAATCGTCGAAGCGAATCCTAATAAATTTGATATGGATATTGTATTTCAACAAGATGGAGCACCACCACATTACTACGGACAAGCAAAAAACTATTTGGATGATACCTTCCCCGGTCGATATATAGGCCGCCGAGATTCCGTAGGACCTCGGCGGCCAATATATCCCCAATATGACCAGCACACTCGCCAGATTTGACACCTGTTATGGGGTTATTAGCAGAAGGTGTACGGAACTGAACCTGCTTCAATATTGGATATACGGCAGAGAATAATAAATATTTGTAGAAATATCGACGTTACTGTGTTCGAAAATGTTCGGCGTGAAATATCGGATAGGCTGTTCTCCTGTCAAGCAGTTCAAGGCAATCATTTCTAAACTGAACTCAGCTTCTTTCCTCAAATGATGAAAATAAATGTCGTTGAATTCAGGCAATTATTAAATGTTCCGCCATTTTGTAGTAGGTGAAGATATTGACTTTATATTCTAGGGTTGTGAAGTATTCATCAGGAGCTTCAAAAGTATGTGTCACAAGACCCCCCATTTTTTTTCCAAGGTGGCGCCCAGTCGCTATCTTGAAAGTTTCATCTGTCAATTTTACTCCAAAATATAGTATTCATGCATCAATTTCATTATCCCAAGTTTAAATTTTTGAGTTGACCCCTTCAAAAAATGAAAGGGGGAAGACATTTAAGAAAAGCACTGTATATATATATATATATATATATATATATATATATATATATATATATTTATATCAGTATATATATACAGTGCTAGTCAAAAGTCCCCTCCCCCCCTCGTATCTTTTGAACGGGTATACTTATAATAATGAAATTTGGAGGGTGGAAATAAACGGATGTAGGCTTCTCAACTGGTCATAACAGGTGACGCAATAATCATAAATGACGTCACAAGGCCACTGTGACCAATAATTTTAAATGGGACCCTATGGCAAGTGACAGCTCGTTTGAAAGGTATTGAAAATACCTATTCAGTCATACCAATTTTGTTTGGGTTTCGGCTGATTTTGATTGATAAATTGAAGAAATACGAAAATTATAGTTTCGCATTTAATAAGTGTTCAAAATGTGCTCCATCTACTTCCTGGCAGTAATGCATCCTATTGCTAAACTCTTGTCGTACTCGTCCCAGTGTGTCAGCGGAATTGCCTACATTCTTCAACAATTCGTTGTTTCAGAATGGCAATACTGTCAGGTGCTGTAGCGTGAACCTTAGATTTCAAGTACCCCCATAGAAAAAAATCTAATGGTGTTAGGTCCGGTGACCGAGCTGGCCAATCGATCGAACCTCGTCGTCCAATCCATCTACCACGATATTCTTCATCTAGGTAACGTCTTACTGCACCGTAATAGTGTGCAGGAGCACCATCTTGTTGGAACGTTATTTCCAAGTTGTCGAATTCATCTGGATTATCTTCTAGAATTTCAAGAATTAACGACTCAATATCATTTTGTAACATCTCCAGATACAATTCACCGGCTAAGTTAGCATTGAGAAAAAGGCCCAACTATGTGGTTTCCCAAAATACCTGCCCAAACATTTACTTTTTCTGGAAATTGAGTATGTTTTTCACGAAAGATGTGAGGATTTGTGTCACTCCAATACCTCACATTTTGAGTGTTAACATTTCCATTGAGAAAGAAAGTACTTTCGTCACTAAAACAAACTGTCTGTATGTAGCCTGGTTGTTGGTTAATTTTATTGGACATAGTTTCACAGAATTCTAGTCTTCGGTCGGGGTCATCATCTGAAAGTTGGTGCACCATTTTTAATTTGTATGGATGAAATTTGTTTTTAGCCAACACCCTATGTACTGTCCTTTGACTGACTTCACAGATAGACGCAACTTGGGCTGTGGAAGAAGTAGGGTTTACTACCATTTCTCCAATTATGTCAATTTTTTGTCATCACTAATTGTTGGTCGACCAGATCGTTTGGCATCTTGAACACTACCTGATGCTTCAAACTTCCGAAGAAGCTCCCTCAAATAAACCCTCGATATAGGGCGATCGGGGTACCTCTCATTAAACAGTCGTTCCGCTGCATGGAAATTGTTTCTACATTCACCAATTATTAAGATAGCTGCTACTTTGTCGACTACAGTACGTACCATTTTGCCTATGTAAACACTTAAACGTCTCGTTAAACAATAGCTTAGGTAAATTTTCAAGGTATAAACACTTTTGACAAGTAGAGAATTCAAAAACGTCAACCTTTTTGACAATTAACCAGAGGCGTACTTTAAAATCTTTATTAATTAAATGCGAAACTATAATTTTCGTATTTCTTCAATTTATCAATCAAAATCAGCCGAAACCCAAACAAAATTGGTATGACTGAATAGGTATTGTCAATACCTTTCAAACGAGCTGTCATTTGCCATAGGGTCCCATTTAAAATTATTGGTCACAGTGGCCTTGTGACGTCATTTATGACTATTGCGTCACCTGTTATGACCAGTTGAGAAGCCTACATTTGTTTATTTCCACCCTCCAAATTTCATCATTATAAGTATACCCGTTCAAAAGATACGAGGGGGGAGGGGACTTTTGACTAGTACTGTATATCAATGTTACTTGAGATTACCAACTTGGAAAATGACAACTGAGGGTGAAGTGGAAGAACAAATCATCTCGCTGATTGAATTGAACTTCACCTTTTATTTTCAAAATTAATTCCTAGATATATGTGATGAGAAATGTACATAATTTCCCATTGAAAATAATAAAGACCATTGTCATTGTTATTGTAAAAAAGATTGAGTTTTTGGAAAAATATTCACGTTTCCGTCGCTGTAACTCGTTACACATCAGACTTACAGAAAAAGTGTTGAAACAAAAATTGTAGAGAATTTTTTTTCTTCAAACCGTTGAGGAATTATTTCGAAAAAAAAAATTTCATACTTTCAATCCAAGATGGTGGACCGCGCCGACCCCCCATACGGTCGAAATTTTGGATTTTCCATCGGAGTCTGGAACTAACATATATGGAAATGATTTCTACCCCACCTTTCGTAGGGTAGATGCCTCTTTCAGTCGCCGTTACCCGGAGTAATGGAAAAGATTCGAATTCCAGCTCGTGACAATTGTCGAATGTTTTTCCAAAATCGGGAAATCAATAATAAAAAAGCTGATAAATTATGAATCACGCGATTTTATTTTAAACGTATTAATCATCATCGAAACTATTCTGCTCATTTACAAATTAATTTATTTTTTTTCCTCTCCGATGTTCGCAGAATATATTGGAAGAAATTAATTCCGATGGTTTCCACAGCGTGAAACAGTTTCCATACATTCAATAAGAAACCGCGCGGAAATGATCCGGTATCGTGTAATCAGCGCTACCTAATCACTATAAACGGAGTGATGATGGCGGCTGCCTATTAGTTCAAAGTATGTTTGAGTCAAAGAGTATATTCGATAAAGTCAGCGTCAGCTGTAGCGGAATCTGTTAGGTTAACGCGATTTGGGAAATAGGTAGCTGGAAACCCTGAAATTTCCACTCGATAGGGCATGAGAAGTACCAGGGTTGGATTGGCACCCACAACAGCTGAAATTCACGTCCTTTCGATATTCGAATCGACAATTTTGGCTTTGGTGGATTTCACGCAATATTTTTGTCAAATTCAGGTATTTTAAAGATTGGAAGACGCAAAGATTCATGAAATGTTTTCCAACAGATTGAATGCACGGATGGCTCGAATTGACCCAATACTAGTCAAATAATAGCCATTTGTCCCGTGCATGTTCTGAAGTTGACTGTAATGGATCAAACAGTTGGATGTTAAGGAAACAAAACTGAAGTTTGCCGATCATCTATATGTGTACCTGTTCAATTGTGAATATAACAACGGCATCAGTCTGATCAAAAACCGAACGGGAATATGCAGAGAACCAGACGAAAAGCATACAATTTCTCATCCAGACACACTTTCCTGAGTTCAGGGTTGTTGGAGACGAACTGCAAAGTGCTCCACTGGCAGGGGCTGTCAACAACCCCAACAGAACAAGCAGGAGCCTAACGAGCAGAATCTTCACCACCCCAAAAATTAAATGAGCCATTCGGAGCTTCAAACCTTTCAAATCGGCCGGAGAGGCTGGAATATTTCCTGCCTTATTACAGAATGGCCTTGAAATGAAAGAGCTCTTCTTGAAAAGTTCAAGGCCAGTTCCATTTTCGGACACATACCGAAATTCTGGAGGGAGGCTGCGGTAGGTGTTCATACCAAAGACTGGGAGACGTCAAACAGACGAACCAAAGTCTTATCACCCCATCAGTCTCACTACCTTCCACCTGGAAACAATTGAGAAAATCATAGAGTGTTATATAAGAAGTGAAATCCTTTTGAGAAAACCGCTTCACAAAAGACAGTACGCCTATCAAGCAGACACATCAACAATTAATTCTCTTCAATGCTTAGTTGAAAGCATTGAATTGACATAATTGGCCCAAGAAATGGCTCTATCTGTATTCATAGATATAGAGAGTCCTTGCGATAACACCTCAAATGACTCCATCGTCAGATCGCTAGAGAAAAGAAATATAAAGACCTTACTGATCAGATGGATACATGCAATGCTGAAAAGCAGAATCATTTTAGCTGCTCTCGGAGAGGAAATGACAGCGAAAAATGATTGTCCTTAAGGCGGGGTTCTATCGCCTATGCTGATAGTGAAGCTACATGAATTTCGAAGACTGAGAATCTGATTGGACATCTTAAGATTCTGGAAATATTCCCCTAGAATCCAGGTACAAGCTTTCAGATATTATGCCATCTAGGCACGACTTTGGAGTGAATTACGAAGTAGTTATAAACAAACACCATATATTCACTACAAACGGGCCTCAACTAGATGGGAATGTATCAGTTTGGTATACTGATGGTTCCATAATGGACGAGCTGGAGTGAGAGCAACGGGTCCCAGCTTCAGGCTCTTAAAATCCCTAGGCAAAGCCCCATCAATTTTTCAAGCAGAAAGGTGCTTCAGGGGGAAAAGATCTATATCCTGTCAGACAGCCGAGCAGCACTGAAAGCTCTGAAGTCACACATGTGTGAGTCTAGACTGACTGCAAGGTCTCCATAAGACAACTGGTCTTTTTAAAGCCCACATCAACGGGGAGTTTCGGCACTGGGAAGCCGACCAAATTAAAACCCACTGGTATGGGGTTCAAGAGCAAAGACAGGCGAGAACGCTTCTGAGCCCATCACCAAAGGAAGCTCAACAGCTTCTATAGTTGGACAAGAAAGTAACGGGACTGCTCACCGAACATTGTCCTCTGGAGTCATTTGAAAAAAATAGATAGATCAGACAGTGAACTGTGTCGTTACTACGAGAACTCCACTGAAACTGCAGAAGACCTGCAAGGGGCTCGAAGGGGTTTCACCAACGCCTTCAGACATCAGGAACCCAGCTCCCAGGAAACTGATATGCTCAGCAAGGATTCTTGTAATCCCGGGACCAGAATAGATGAAGGGTCATGTACAAAAGACCTTACAGGTCGAGGTATTTATTTATTTATTTATTTATTTGGTATATACATCCAGCAGGCCGAAGCCCAATTACAGGAGTACTTAATAAATATTACATGTGGTTGACTTACAGGTTATAGGTTAGTCAGAAACCAAACTGGAAACGGTTTGTCTGAATTGTGTCCGAGTAAGAAAAAAAATGTCAACTGAGCCTAGCTTATTATAATTTCTGCTCATTGAGTTTATTGGTGAATGAAAGTGATGTTGTGTATTAGGTACATTGAAGTGGAATGTATTGTGATACCGAGAAGATTGTCGTGGTATATTAAAGTTGATTAACGAAAGTAATGTCGAAGAATCTATGGTGTTGTGTATAATTTTGTACATAAATAGTAGATCATTGATTTCTCTTCTTTTTCTTAATGACTGTGTCTTAAACTCGCTCAACAGGAGATCATAATTGTAATTTCTTTCAGGGTAACGTTTATATTTTTTATAAAATAAATATTTTAAGAACTTTCGTTGAACCATTTCAATTGCCGAAATTGTTTGTTGGTGGTACGGGTTCCATATTTGACTGCAGTATTCCAGTTTGGTTCTAACTAAGGTATAGTACAATTGACAGAGTGCATCCAACGATTCAAATTCACTACAAGTACGAATTAAAAAACCTAATGATTTCATGGCTTTGGAAATTATTGTTTCATAATGATTTGTAAAGGTTAGTTTACAGTCGTATGTGACACCCAGATCCTTATGTTGTGTGACTCGTGACAGTAATTCCTCGTTAATGGTATAATTGTACATTGAAGGGATGTTTTTTCGTGAATAGGTCATAATTTTACATTTACTGACATTAAGAGATAGTTTATTTACTGTACACCAGTCTTCCAACAAATTTAGGTCATTTTGTAGTGAAATAGAGTCTGTTAGGCCCTCAATCCGTCTGAATAGTTTCATATCATCAGCAAATACAAGGGTATCGGATTCAATTTTAGTGCAGATATCATTTACAAATAGCAGAAAGAGTAGCGGTCCCAGGTTTGAGCCCTGTGGTACACCGGATGTTGCCGTAAACTCATAGGATTTCACTCCTTCATAGTCAACGTAGAGTTTGCGATTTTTCAAATACGTTTTAAGATATTAATGAGATTCTTAGTAAAACCAAAAGATATTAGTTTGTCTAGGAGCCTGTTGTGCGATACGCGATCGAACGCCTTACTAGAATCTGTGTAGATTACATCTACCTGAGATCTTGAATCGAGTGCTTCGGATACAAATTCTGTAAATATACACAGATTTGTCGAAGTGCTACGACCTTTCATGAAACCGTGTTGGTGTTGGGAAATGAGATGGCGAGTGTGAGCATACATCAGGTCGGCCACAATTATCTCGAATAATTTTGAGAGGGCAGAAATCAGTGCAATAGGTCTATAGTTTGTGACCTCTGTTGGTTTTCCTGTTTTGAAAATGGGACATATGCGCGAAAATTTCCAAATTTCAGGGAATGTTCCAGTTTTGACAATAAGATTGAAAATTACAATGAGGGGGTCACATATTGTATGAATACATTTTTTTATTACTTTGGGCGGGATATTGTCAGGCCCAGATGTCCACTTGTTCTTGAGTTTTTGCATGCATTAATAATATGTTCTCTTGTTATTTTTGGTAGATCCAGGTAACTGCTATTATTCGTGTCATTTCTACCATTTGCCAATGTATCGCATACTGAATTGGCATCCTCTTTAATATACACACTTTTGAAGTGATCTGCAAAGGAATCCATAATTCGTTGTGGATCAGCGATCTCTATCCCTTTGTAGTTCATTTTGCCTGGTATGCGAGATTTTGCTTTTCAAATTAATGTAATTCCAAAATTTTGAGGATTGATTTTATGGTCGTTTCTGATTTTTCGATAAAAGATCGATAAGCCTCAGCAATCTCAGATTTTATAGATTTCCTTAAATTTTTCATTCGGGATAGGTAGAAGTTTAGTTTATGTTTGCGATACATTCCCAAATAGTGATTTTTTGATTTCAATTTGTAAATTATGTTTTGGGTAAACCAAATTGGATATTTAAAGTTTTTTTGTTTCGATAGTGGTACACATTTTTTGATCATGTTTGTTAATGAGTTACTGAAAATCTGACTAGCAGTGTTAACATCTGGGCATGAGTCAATTATAGTCCAGTTGAACTCGGTCAGAAGTCGAGTAAGTTTGCCCCAGTCAATTTTTTTGAAATTTAAACGATTTATGCGGGAGGAAAAGTTACTTTTGACATAAGGAATATCTTGGAATTCAATAACAAGAGCTGGGTGGTGGCAATCTAATGGTACTAAGGGGTCACTTTCACAAGTCACTGAGCAGTCAACTGTTGATGGTGATATTACTAGATCTAATATTCTATCATTGAAATTTACATTTTTATTATGTTGGACAAGATCCGAGAATGCTAGGAAGTAGTTAAGCCGAGCTACTAGTTTTGTAACAGGAATATTATTGTCGTCATAGCATTTTTCAATTCTGAAATATTAAAATCCCTAGTATGATAGAACGGTTGATGTCTCTGAAGTTTTCAAATGTTTCTAACAGTGCTTCATATTCTATCATGCTGGAGTTTGGTGGAATGTAGACGAGTATAATGAAAAATGATATGTTACCTTCTAGAGTGATTTTTATACAAACTAAGTCAATTTTCTCCACTGGTGTTTCTATGTTATACTGTTCAGAAAGAATAGTATTCGCATCCGTAGCCTCCTCGTCCGTTCAGCCTGTCTTTTCGATATACAATATAATTGTCCGGAAAAAGTTCACTATCTAGAACACCATCCTTCAACCAAGTTTCACAAATAGCTAAAACACTGTAATTATTTGAGGCGACACCTTTGTAAAATGAGTGAGTCTTGGTATTAAGTCCTCTACAATTTTGATAATACACTGTCAATGGGTCATTTTTGCGTAGTCTGCTGGATGAGTTTAGACATTTTTTGAAGCAATGAATGGAATGTTGTTTTTATATTTCATCACCAGGTTGGTTTCACCTTGCAGCCTGCGCTGGTCCAGTTCTTTGCGTACATTCAATTGGTAATCTCTCTGACAAATGGTTTGATCTTGCCTGAAGTAAGAGTTTTGAATATTTGTCTGGGTCCTGACTGAAGTTTTTTATTATTCCTCAGCAAGATGGGTACGTTTTTTTTTCGGAGAAGATGATCTTGATCGGTCTGCATTTTGTTGCATCATTGTTTACTTTTCCCAAACGATAAGTTTTCACGTCATTCATATTGAATGATGGTATCAGGAATTGAATTATCCCTTCGACTTCATTCTCAGAATTTTCGGGAACTCCAAATAACAATACATTATTTTCTCTACGTCTCATTTCATCAATTTCTGAGATGATTTTTACTGGACTATAGACGTTCCCTTCATTTCCTTCCTTGGCTTTTTTGTCCACTGTCTGAGTTTGTTTCTTGTGCTCATCTCTCATTTGGGTAATTTGGGTCTGTAGGTCATTAATTTTTTCTTCATATATACCAAGTTTTTCTTCCAGCTTGGTGAAGATACCTGCCCTTCATTTCCTTCCTTTGGGCAACTTGTTCACGTGTTAACGGCATTTGTTCACAAAGTTCAAATCAGTTTGATTTTTTTTTTTTTTTTTTGACTGTAGAATCACCTCACTTTATCAAGTAACCTCAGTCAAAACTTTCAATATCTTAGTATACTTTTGCGTATGAATTAGAGCAGTATTTAAGGAGCATGTAAAATCACAACCACACACCATGAACTCAAATATATTATTATGGAGAGGCTCCGCAGCTGATGATATGAACATGGTATGCGGAAATAAGAACTCGCAGTAGAAGGAAATAGGGTAAGTCTGGGAAAGATGGACCACCTGGATAGATGGACCACTCATATAGTTGTTGCAGTCTGTGCTGTTGTCGTGTTTTGTATGTGCTTCCTTCATTTTTGACAAGGAATTCATGAAAAAGCGGTTTTTCTGTATTGGCAAAAGAAAACTCTCTCAAGCTCAATTTATATTTCATGTTAAATTATTTCGATTGAACTATTTCTTTATATTATCGCTAGAATAGCTTCATACTCCTCACCTGAACTGGCGGGCTGTACGACATTCACGGCTGAGTACAGAGGTGGTCTATACCTGACAAATGGAGAAGATGGATTAGGGGAACTCGGGATTGATGGACCAGGTGAAATATTGGGGATCGCCGGACCACGCGTTATACTATTGAAAATATCAACTAAAATAAAATATAGAATGGAGTTTACTAATTTTTTTTCTGAAATCATAGATGATTATTTTATGTTACAGAAAATGCGAACAAGGTTTTTGAGAACAGAGACATCAGTGCGTGAGAAATGTTCCGGAGAAAATTAAAGTTAAGCAGTTCAAGCACCTGATAAAAAAAATATGGGTGTCAATGCAGCTGCTACTGCTTTTGGATTCCCGGAAACTACTCTAAAAAGGTGCCTCGAATCTCCAGCCTCAACCGAGGGTTCTATAAAAATAAAATTTCACACACATTCAAAACCTTTAGTCACGTGGTTTCTCACCTGACAGGGACTGAGTACGTTCTGGCTTTCGAGGTGACGAAAACCCTAAACTCGAAGCATATTTTCATTACAGCACCGAAGCGAGCAGGCAGGCATCTTTCTTTTTTCGAAATCCAGAACTTTCATTTCGACGAGGTGTTCTCATGAAACATAAACTTATAGACAAGCCCAAAAATGTGTTCAATATGGAAAAAACTGGTTTGCAAATGAACAATAATCACGGAGAAGTTCTTGTGGTTGAAGGTTCCAGGAATGGAAGGAAAAAATGTGGCGTTTCAGACAAATCATTGAATTTAAGAAAGAAACCATCTTCGAACAGGACTCGAACTCACGACCTCTAGATCTCTAGTCGAACTGAGCAATTAAAGACATAGGTTCCGTCTGCATATTTGTGATACCGCTTTATACCACAATTTAATGTTATTTGTTAGGAAAAGGTGAAAAGATTTCGAGTACTTATCAGTGGCCATCAAGACCATTTAACTTTTCACCCTAACAGTACCTACGACGTGTTGGTTCCACTCAATTTTTCCTTTCATGTATTTCCCACAGACGCAAGGTTCCAGAGAAGTTACTTGTGTGACTTAGGGAGAGGAGGGTGCAACAATATCTGTTTCAACTTGTTTAAATGGAAAGGTCACTTCCTTGCCGCATTATGCCATTATGAAGGGCAATAGTGTGATGGAATGCCAACTGGTTTCCAAGTTGAGATATCGCAAAAGTCAGCTTATGTTAATACAGAAATATTTTTTGAATGGTTGAAAACCCATATGTGACTGGTTCAGGGTGAAATGTTAATTCTGTATTGAAAGCATTATTGCTATTATAAATTTTTGTATTTGCAGAAGGCTTGGACACCCACTATTATGTGATTTGATGCAATGATTGTTCATTTCTTCTGGATATTTCAAGTAATCCGGAATTGAACCTTTTTTTTATATTGTTACTCCTATTCTAATGATGATAAATTTGAAATCAAATAAGTATATCAACTCTAATATTGGATAAGTAACTCCGTGTACTTTGTTATAAAACCCTGAGAACAAGGAGTTCATTCATCCAAACTCCTATTGAACAACTATGAGAATGGGTGACCTGTTTATTCCCTGACTGTAGAAACGTATTGAAGATTATTGTTGGGAAAATATCAATTCGAAAGTGTTCCTTGGAAATTCCTAGAACCTGCCAAAAAATTTAGGATATTTCTCGCAATTAATAAAAAGTGACTCTGAGGGTCCACTATGAAATTTATCAATTACATGAATTCTGTAGAATATTTGATGGTATTAGTCATTATTTTCATATCGTTCGAGTGTTTCGGACTTGAGGGAGGAATATTCCTTCAAGGAATATGTAGATCACTACTTTTGGAAGTTTTTTCGGTGTCATCCTTCTATAACAACAGTTGGGACTTCCCAAAAGGCGAGAAGCATTATTCAATTAAATAAGTACATAGTTAAGAGTTGAGCCTGAAGGAAAATTCGAGTCACATTCAGGACTTTTTGATGATGACGATGATCGGAGGAATCACCATGT
The DNA here is from genome assembly GCA_018342105.1 of Gonioctena quinquepunctata. Taxonomy (NCBI): domain Eukaryota; kingdom Metazoa; phylum Arthropoda; class Insecta; order Coleoptera; family Chrysomelidae; genus Gonioctena; species Gonioctena quinquepunctata. Next base: position 31,051 of record JAFIRS010002105.1, on the reverse strand, counting down.
AACGATGTAATCGTCACATTTTAGTTTTTTTTTCTATTTATTACAACCGATATTCCCCAGAAACTGATGAACTGAAACCCACATTGACACCCAACGAAATACCGGCCTTAGTATCTAGCCAATTAATATAGATTGATATATTCCCACAGTCAGTGTACAATCTCTTCAAAATTATAATCCAGTCCCTCTGACTTTCATTCAATTTCATCTTTCTCAAACAAGAATCGAATCAGTGATTTTATTAAATTTTTACAATTTTCACTTCAGGAAATGTAGGTCGGTCATGTGTGCTGCATATATTTTTTCCATTTATTTAAAATATATAATCAATAGCATAACAATTCGTTTGTAAATCATAAAAAAGATCAATGTTTTTTCTGAAGTATTTAGTTTATTTCTTAATGAGTCCTTGGATGACTAAATGTGTACAAACTGACACCAAACGTGCCAGGGGCCTTTTCAATTGATTTATCAATTATAAAAAATATTGTTTATGAAATGTTAATAACTTTTTGGTCGCGGAGCGTTAACCAAATTGAATTCAACTCTATACATTCCAACTTTTGTGGGATCGGTAATGCAGACAGACATTTTTGCCAGAGAATCGCCACAAATATTCCCACTTACCGAAGTCTACTGACTTTGTAGTCTCCGAACCATCTCAAGACTGAAAAAAATCTGAAGTCTGGTAGCACTTCTACTTACTCTATACCTTATCATATTTTCTGACCAACTTTTGCTCTTTCAGTACCTAATCAAAATGTATTCTTGGTTTCCCTTTAGAGGGGAGGTGTTCCGTAATAATAAGAAATAATACCAGCTACTTGAGCTTTGAAACAAAAATATTGAAATTTATTCAGCTTTTATTCTGGATATTATTTCTCTGTGGAGTGAAATTCCTACTGATGTGATTTAACGATATTAGAAATTTCAAGGTTTCTCAAATATAGAAAAATTGTTCGAGAATAATATCATGAGTGCTAGGGGTTTTATCGCTTGATATGTTCTGAAATTTTCGAAATTTTACCGAGTGCGATTTGCGGTATCATTCTCTGAACCACGGAAGCGAAGCTTGAGTGGTTTAATCTTTGATAATAATGCCGCAAATTGCATAAGTTCAATTTCCTAGAGGCAAAATGCTCGAGGAAAAATTACAAAAAAATGGGATAAAATCCTCTAGTCAAAATTAGCTGAATTTATTTTTATTTTATATATTATAATTTTTATCGGGGATAGTTTCAATTCTTTTAGATATAAAACAGAAGGAATCGTGTCCGAATAATTACCGTTTTAAGATGCTTCGTTTTACAGATTCATTCATTCAGAATGATCATTCAATGCTCTTAAACTCAAGAATAGTGACAGACTATCTAAATCGAACTTTTCCCGATTCATGGATTGGAACAAGAGGTCCAGTAGCATGGCCTGCCAGATCTCCGGATTTGAATCCGCTGGATTTTTATTTGTGGGGATATCTCAAAAATGAAATTTATGATACTACGAACCCGACAATAGAGATTCCTCGCGAAAAGATTGAGAATGTATTGGAAGGTATTCAAGGAGACGAAATAAGCAAATGTATAAGAAGTATGGGTTCCAGAACCGCAAAGTGCATTTTACAAAATGGTGGACATCTCGAACACTTACTTCATTAATGTTCATCATTTACTTTCGAATAATCATTTGATTTTTCTTTCATTAAATGATAGTTTCGTTTAATTATTATGAATTAGGTTTTTCACCTCTTGAAATTTGTAAATAATTATTACTTGTTTCTTGCTTTGATTCTGTTACGTTCCATTCAGTTGAAGATGAGTAAGCTGATTATCTTATCGAAATGTATTGCATGTTGTTAATTAAACTAAAGGTACCTGAATGTAATACAGATCCGACCCAAAGAAATTTGGATAAGGGTCAAAATTACCTGAAAATCAACTTTGAATGACATTGTATGATATATCGTTGAATTCAGTGTTAAAAGTTATTTCGAAAAGTGTCATAAAATATGCAGGTCCGTATTGAAAAAAATGAGGTTGAGGGTGGCCCAGAGCGTACGAAACGTTGGATACAAAATCTGATTATATCAAAATGAGGATAATTTACTGTCGAATAAAAAACTATGGTGCCATTTTTTGATAATATTCGAAATAAAGTGGGAAAAAAGAAAAATCAAAATGACAGAATTTACTTTTCTTATGATATCTCAATAACCGGCCCTGATAATCTCGATTTGTTTAAACTGTTCGACAATGCTTCTATGGATGCAACTTTTTCTCCATTTGACCGACCTTCTAACTCTTATGGTTTAAAAGTTACCAATACAATCCCATTAAAAAAGTGGCCACTCTGTATATAAATTTTTCACTGTCAGATCAAATATGTTTTTATCTGGAACTGATTAACAAAAAAACAGTTCTTTGGTAAAGGAAGGAACCTGAGCTCACCACGTGATGGACTAACATGCTAACCACTGCTTTACGAGGAATGTCATTGATATACTCAAAAAGACATAATTAAATTATTCATTGCCTCACTTGAAAAACTGAGGCTGAAGAACATGCTGAAAAAGGTATATTTGCATTCAAATATCAAATCACAGTATGTAGTGAGTTCAAAATCCTTTATCTCATCAATTTTGCATTTTTTATTTCCCTATATAGGAATGGAGTGCGTTGTCATGCAATTCTGACAGGAGCAAGTGAAGTTTTATCGCAAAACAATATGTCAAATATCAGTCAAAAACAGCAGACGTTTTATTACTATAAAACTGATCTGATTGAATTTTGGTCATTTGATCGGATAATAATGAGGGAAATAGTCAGTTGAAATTTGGTTAAGATTACTAAAACAAGTCAAGAGATTATACTCTAGTGACCCTGGTAACTATATGTTTTTTGAAACCTTTCGAAATCATCTCATGTCGTACCCAAAATTAGAATCGGTGTCCTTGCATATTGTTTGGATTGAGGTCCTAATTTGAAGTTTTTGAGAAGCTATTTTATGACATTTTTCTACATACAGCTTGGAGTGCATTATGATTTTTATTGGCCAAGTTTGAAAATCCAATAAAACCGTGCAATTTCCACTATTCTTTACTAATTCAACTAATTTAAAAAAAAAATCAGATCCTATATTTGTCGATGTAGAGAATCTCTCATTATAATCATATTTCATTCAGATGAATTTCCAAATAGATTCCATAGATATTTCCTGCTTAAAATTCTCGGGAACGGTCTTTGATTGAGTCCATCGCTGAACACTCGGTTCGACGAAACGTGCTCGCAAATAAATATCCACAATGATTGAAGCGTCGTCCAATCGGGACCATCGGAACGAACAAATGTTTTGAGTATTGAGGAATTTTAAAAGACAAAATCCATGCTTGAAGGGCCAAAATCTGTTCTGCCACAAATAATTCAATACAGAGATGGTGCTTTTGAGCTGGAATCAATCAGAAACACCATCAATTTACGGTATCTTCGTCATCTTAGGTTGAGTAAGGTTCTTTCCGAGTGGGGGGATAACCGCCGCTTCCACTGCGACCTTCTCAGATCTTTTGTGGCTCGATCCTAACTAAATTACAGTTCACCTTCAAGTCCTGCGCTTCTGACGGAGTCAATGATGACCTTCTTCAGGTCTTTGGGCTTTAGCTGCCCATAATCCATACGGTAGAATCTTTTCGTTCCAGACCCTTGTATCTGCACAGGATGTACTCTGCTGTTTCTCCATCGTCTTGACAAAAGCGACACTCTGCGCTTTCCGCAAGTCCAATTCCTTGATAATGTTTTCACAGTCTACAGTGACCTGTCAGTGGCCCTGTTATAATCCTCAGGTTTTTTCTATTCAGATTTAACAGAGTTGCTGTTTTTCTTTTCGAAGGGTCTGGTATAAATGCCTTACCACTGTCATTCCAGTACTCGCGTTCTTTTTGCTCGGTCCAGTCTGAAAACACTTCTTTGGTTCTGCTCTTTGATATTCCGAAGACGGGCTCAGGTCCTATAAACTTCTTCATAGTGACTTCCGAAGGTCGGCTTTTTCATTTTCTTCATAGCCTTCATGTCCAGGGACCCATAGCAGAGTTATCCTGTTGTTCCTGCCTACACTTCGAAGGGCTTTCACGCAGTTCCATACTAATCTGTATTATATCCGACTTGATGCCTTCAGTGCTGCTTCGCTATCTGACATGATTTTGATCGATTGATTTTTACCTCTTTATCTTGGCTGAAAAAATTATTCGAGTGAGTATAGATAGCTTATATTATTCATTTTATTGAATTTGCATGTGTTTATTCCATATCACCTAAATCAATTAATTATTGAAGGTGCCATTAGATTGAAAGGGTTAACATTTGAAAACAACAACGAAAAAACAATTCAAATCTCGTTGGGAATCGTTTGATATCGATATTTGCTGGGGAAGGATTATACTTGATTTTTATTTGACACAAGAAATTTGAGAAGGAATAGGGTAAGCCAACCAGTTATTGGACGCATGGTACAGCTAGTCTCTCGTAGATGGTGCCGGTGGTACTAATATTATTTTGATCGCTATATTTGACGAAATTTCAAGTACGCAACAAAAACAACCGTTTGTCGTCAATCGTTTATCGAGGATGGTTTCGTTATCAATGTGTTAAGCGAAGTTATGAACAAGTGTGTGTAAAAAGTGAACGAAATAAGAGGTGTTTATTGTACTGAAAATTTTTTGACAGTTCTAATCATCAAATTTTTTTTCATTTTGTGTCATATGGAACAATTCCACCCAATCATGTCAACATTACACTGATATTTGCATTCGGTGCAATTATCAATCACTATAACAACACAATTGAGATTGACAACTTAATTCCAAATACATTTCAAAATGTCACGTTTTGGCAATGCGAATGTTCAAAAGTAGAAATGCGCTCATCAAAGTAAAAATTCCCAGAAATACAACCTACATTCACAAATATATTTGGGGAATGTTTATGGAATTTTGCTGCAAACGAGAATATGAATTAAATGAACATAGAAGCTTAGAAGAATTGGCGTTGATACTAAAACATTGGGCGGTCGATATGAGGAAGAAAGACGGGACCGAATTTAAAGAAGCAACGTGAAGACAATGTGGAACGTTTCGTGCAAAGTTTAGCAGGAAAAGTACTATAATGACTATAATATTATGATTGACCCGTTTAACAACATATTATTTAAATTAGCCCGAGATGCCCGCGATGCAATCAGGAAGAAACTACAAGCAGATCCATGTAAACGTAAGTCCAGTTCAGTTCCGTTAAATTTGTCTGAAGTTAACAGAATAATATTGCTATGGGATGAAAATACTCCTGAAGGTCTTATGCGTAAACTTTACCATATTGGTGCTGTAGAATTAGCGAGGTGAGGAGGAGAGGCAGTTGCTTGTCTGGTGGATTTTTTTCAGATCGAGAAAAACAACGATGACTCTTCAACAAATCGCATTGAATACAATCCGATGTTCGGTAAAACGTGCCAAGGTGGTTTCAAAAACTGTACAAGTAGTGAATGGTTGGTTTCCGATAGTGAAAGACGAAGCTGCCCTGTACGTCTTTTTCATAAACTGATATCAAAACGAGGCGACAATATTACCTCACCACGACTGTTCTCAAAACCAAATCGACACTGGAAAAATGAAACTGACAAATGGAACGATGATGTACCTGTTGGAAGAAATACAATAAATGGATGGACTAAATCTGCTGCTGATGCAATTGGCTTGAATGTAAAAGACAAAAAAATAACAAATCCCTCGAATAGATCGACTGCTGTTAGCGAATTGGCAAAAAGTAGTGTAGAAGAACAACAATTGCTGAAATTTACTGGTCATAGCAATCGAAATTCTATAAAACCATACTCCAATCTCGATCAAGGACACCACAACAAGATCATAAATATCATGCGTGGTAATAGATCTTCTATAGTAGAGAACAGCAACGAATCTAATGTTAAGTTAGATTTCAATAATTGTACTTTCACTAACTGTACTTTTAATAAATAAATACATGTTTCATTGTGTTGAGTTATACATTTTTTTGTCAAACAATTTTTCGCCGAATATTCCTCGAACATTGACAAATGCCTCATAATTTTATGACAAATTTATCAAGCTCGTTGTTTGGCAACAGCCCTCAGCCTTCGGCTTTGGGCTGTTACCAAGGAAGAAGCTTTCGATTGTCTTGAAATTATCAATGTTCTAGCGATATTACTACTGAAAACATCAGGAAATTAGGAAATATTCGAATATATTAGTATCAGTAATTCGAGGAAGTTAGGTTATATTCATCAAGTGTCCAATAACTACCGGCAATGATTTTTTCTTCATTCACAAATGATCTTTTCAGATCATATTCAACAAATAGGGTCCAGAATGTCAAAATAGACAAAGAGGTTAGTCATTTGCGATTGGTGGAGCTTGGTGTGCCACAGGAAACGGTACTTCGACCGGTCCTATTCTCAATTTATGTCAATTATATCACCAACATCTTAGAAAAATCTGACGTTATCTGTTATACAGATGATACAGTGGTTTATGTTGAAAGTAATAGGTGGCAGTACTTACTCTCAATTTATCAAAAACCCATTATCTTGCCCTTTCTTTAAATAACGTCAACACACCTCGGAATGTTAAATCAAAAATACACACAGAATGATGCGTAAATAATATAGATGATAATAACTGTAGCCGTTCGGCTGTAATAGATCAAAAAGAGGTTACCAAATATTTGGGATTACACATTGATCATAATTGAAGATGGAAGTTCCATATAGAAAGTGTCAGCTAAAAAATTAGAGGAATTATTCATAAGTTTCATCAACCGAGACAAATTGAAACTATAAAACTATCAAGATTGATATATACTGCCATAGTTGGGTCATTTCTTAGCTGTGCCATTATTTCCTGGGGCTGCGCATGCAAAACCTCATTGCAACTATTAATAATAACGCAAAAACTCATACAAAAAATCATTTTGAACAAACCAATATTGACACCTTTTGATGAACTATTTGGTATTGATGAATTCACCAGATTCGGGGAACTATATATAATATCAACAATCAAGTCTGGTAATAATGAAAATATTGCAAAAAACACTGTAGCTCATGCAATGACAACTAGAGCCATCTCGAGTAACCCATTTGTTATACCTACTGCTTACTTCTCTACAACGCAACGAAAATCATCATATATTCCTCCGACGGTTTCGAACCTGATTCCGAATCATCTGAAAAACAATAACAATCGCAAAACATTCAACAGTGTAATGAAAAACTGGATCAAAGAAAACTTCATGTATATTGTTTGTGATAACATTGATATATCAAATGAATACCTTTACATTATTGAAGAATAATAATACTGTAAAACTGAAACTATATTTGTATTCAATCCTACACAATCTGAACATGTATTCATACACTGCCATTTGTTATATGCCAGATTAATATACCTAAGGAATGAGAAATGGTGCTACACACAAGCTATTAACGAAGCTTACGTACACACTCTTATATCTCCTTTGTTTCGTAATTATCCCAAATGTATTTGATATCCCAATAGAGAGCTGACTATGATTCGAAATGTTTTGAGCAATTGTAATAAACTATGACTGTCAATATGTTTAAGACGAAATAAATTGAATTAAACTAAAATCTGGTAGTATATTTTTCGCTGTTTCAGTTGTATGAATTCAATTGCTTTATTTATATCACAACCGGTAATTAGACACTTGTCCAATAACTAGGATGCTCTATAACGGTTACCTCGATTTCTTCCCAATAGATAGGTACCTAGGTACTAGGTAGAATGCCAAAGAGAAACGATTTTGATATCAACTCGATGGAGGCAGCAATAACAGGTGAAACTCAAACAAGCGTATTTAAGAGCTACTGCGAAACAATATGGTGTGACCAAGTCGACTTTAGGGTTCAAAATGAAGAATCTAGGTCACAAGGATACATGTTGACCATCAGCTATACTTACTGCAAGAGAAGAGGAGGAGTTGGTAAAGTAATGTTGTATACTACAATGTTGAATACCTACATATTTGAATAAACACTATATTTCAGATGGGTAGAGAAAGTGAAACTAAAAATATCAAGTAGTGTTCGAAAATCCTCGACCTAACCCTTTCAATAAGAACAGACACGGCGATTGTTGGTTTGAGGTATTTTTCACGAAGATAATGATTAGAGAACCCACATTAGTATTTTGTTTATTTCAGGCATTTTTTAGAAGACATCCAAGCTTAAGCTGATAGTGCACAATTAACTGTGACCGAAAGTATAGGTGACTATCTGGAATCACAAGAAAAATCAGAACTGAAGAATAAAGGGATGCAGACGATAACGATCTTTTCATGTGCCATATTATGTGCTATAAAGAAGAAAGGCAAGAAGTGAATCAAGAAACAAAAAATGTAAACAATGACAGCTCCGGAACAGATACAGAGGCAAGATATGGATGATATGTATAGTAGGACTGAGGGCCATGAGAATAATACAAATATTATCGAAAATGATAAATACAATTCAGAAAGTTACTAGTCATGAAAATAACAACAGAGGTGGAGAAGATACAGTTGATGATAGTTAAATCGATGTTGACGAAAGTTAAATCGACGATCTCTTCAACAATCATAAGCGGGTATACAAATCAATGTTCAATTGAGTTATTCACATATGTGTCATAGTTATTAAATGAAATATTTCCAGCTTTGACATTTCTTTATTTATTTATACTTAGGTATTGAGTACTCATTTGACGGCTTTCTTAACCATCCAATAACAAAAATTTTTCAAGTCGAATAGCTAAGAAAATTGTACCATAACAAATTTTTTTGACATGCCGTGTATTCTTCCAGTTTTTATTGAAACCTTTTCAATGATGAATAAAAGTGAGCAAATATATATCAAAAGCATAAAGCTAACTTATTATCAGTACTATAAACTAAATCGTATGTCGAAAAACAAGCGGGGGATATTTATTTCGAATCAAACGGAACCTTAACTCTTCCATAACCAGATGGTTTACCCTATTGTTGGGATTATTCAGGTACTTCATGATTTTTTTGGAAATCTCTGAAATATATTTCCAATATGAGTTGAAATCTCTTAATCTTTCAAATATAACACATCTCCAAAGTTTTTGTTGTTGTTTTCCAAATCAATCAGATTCAGGTTTTTCTTTTCTTCATTTGGGATTTTTATATATGGTTGATAAATAATTTCAGTAATTAATTAAGATAATCAATACATGTTTGAATTTCTTCAAGTTCAAAAGTTCAAAAGTTAGCAATACAGAACGAAAAGCAATTAGTCTATCTCATTATTGTCAGTATTGAAAAACTGCATCATAATAAATAGATTTTCTTCAAAGTGGAAACTCTAGTCCCGGATGAACAACACGGACATTACCAATCAAATGATAATTTCATGGTCCATGGACAAGGATTACAAATTGGATGCCGTGTACACCAATTTTTTCAATACTTTCGATTAAGTCGATTACTCAATGTTGGTTATATTTCTGGCAAAAATAGAGGAAAAAGATAATTCACTCTATATAATTTATAATCACTAACGAAACAGATGTCAGTCCATTGAAATTAATACTTGTATTTCCAAGAACATCGAACTCGAACCTGATATTTACGATTATGTGTTTTTTCAATAGGACCACCGAATCACTTTCAAGATCAACAAACCCCACATCTAAGATGTAGGGTGAAAAATAACATATATCTTCCAGTTTCAGAAGCCCATTCAAACGGTGTTTTATCCAATATTCACTCATTCAACTCTGGGGTGTGCCAAAGATTCAAATATAACCATTATCCGAACCATCCAGAACGAACTTTCTAGGAGTATTGTCCATCTACAATGACACTTTAATCATGATTCATCGTGACTTAGAAAAAACAAAGCGTGACAGACGAAACCAAGATGGCAGACATGAGGCTCTTCAGTTTATAGACAACCATCCCCTGGTTCGGATACTGAACGGGATAAAATTATTTGAGTTATTATAGTGTTTCCTGAGGGATCAGCATATATTCATAGTATTCAGCCCAAAAGCCATTCAATATATAATTGATGAAAGACCTCCAGATGATAAACAGTCAGTTTTGAAATAGGTCCGAATATATACCGGGTGATTCTCCAAGGTGGCTAACCCCTATAAGTTTTTTATTATTGAAGATAGAAAAAAATAATTTGGGGGTTGTGTATTATAGTTTGATTTACATTTTTTCACATATTTACTTGCTCAGCCGTACTTCCGATTTGACTGGAAATGACCAACTTTCGATTTTTAGAAGGGACATCCTATGTATTTTCACTTGTTTCGATCGAGAATGACATTCTGAATCCAACAACACCTCATTTGTCAATTTTTTCATTCCAATTTTCATTTTTTGATCTTAAATGCCATGGATCGTTTAAATCGCTTCATTCTTGATCAAGTAACATGGAAAAATACGACTTTCAGGCTTATGACTTCACAGTCGTTTTAAGAATTATTCAAAAGTCGCAAATTAGTCCAATGAGGTTCTAAATTTCCAGAAATGACCTTCTCCTTGATCACGGAAAAGTTCAACTTTTTCAATTGTTACGCGCACCACATTGATTAGCTGTTCCGCAGTGATGTTCTGGAATACCACCCTTACTCTATACTCCAGTTCTTCACGAGTAGCTGATGCTGTGTTATACATCTGATTTTAATTCTTTCCCAGAGAAAAAAAAAATCTAGCGGAGTAAGATCTTGTGATCTAGAATATTAAAAAGAAATAATACATTATGAAAAAATATGACAACTTAAGAATATACCTCGCAGGCCACTAAATAGGTCCATAAGTGCCAATCCACTTTTCTGGAAAGGTGTCATTCAGATGTTCTCTTACGAATTGTGAGGTGGCGCTCCATCTTGTTGAAAATAGATATCAACTTGGTTAGCCAGTGGCGAATCTTCAATGAAATCATCAATATGATTTCTAAGAAATTGTAGATATCTTTCCGCAGTAAGTTTTCCGTCGAAAATTATTGGCCCCAAAAGTTTTCCTCCGATAATACCCATCCAGCAATTGAAGCCAAATCGCTCTTGAAAATTTCCTTCTTGAATCAGATGTTACTTTGTTCGAGGCCAGTATTTTTTATTATTTCGATTGAACAGACCCAAGTTGTTGAATCGAGTTTCGTCTGAGTAAATAATTTTGAATGTAAAATGTCCATCTCCTCTGTATTTAGTCGAAAACCAGATGCAATAAGTTAATCTTCGGTTGTGGTCGTTATCGTAAAGATGTTGGTGTAATTGGTACTTGAATGATCGATAATTATATTTGTGAAGAATTCTCCAAACGGACGAATAACTTATATCACACTCAGAAACAATTTGGCAAATTGACGCCGTATAATTCACTTCAACATAGGCCAACACGTCTACTTCTTTTCGCATTTTCCTTTCCAGTTTTGGAAAATAATGCCGACTGGGATGGCGACGATTAGGGAATCTCAGAGCATAAAATCGAGCTGCACCAGTTGCATTATTTTTTGCTTCTCCGTAAATCAGCAACATGTCAATTTTCTCGTTTCTAGTATAATTTTCCATATCTCATTCTAATCTACGCAACAAACGAATTTTTAAAAGTGACAACATATTCATTAGACTATTCATTTGGGTAGTCCCATCAACAGCTTTAATTGTTTGTCACGGATAACTAGAATAATAGGACTTTGTGCGCAAGTATACCAAATACGTATTATTTGTTAGTAGGTATGATCGCTTCTTGCAATTATTCAGAAAAGTTGTGGAAATAAAGTATAAGTATGTGGTATCAAATTATTCGTAAGAAAATGATCTTTCACAAAAAGCCGTTTCTATTCGAAGGAATCAAGTTAACTGGAAAAATTCATATTTGCGGCTTCTAAATAATTCTCAAAACGACTGTGAAGTCATAAGCCTCAAAGTCGTATTTTTTCCGTGGTACTTGATCAAGAATGAAGCGATTTACATGATCCATGGCTTTCTAGATCGAAAAATATGTATTGGAATAAAAATGACTTTATTCGTCAAATGTTGACAAGTGAGGTGTTGTTGGATTTAGAATGGGATTATCGATCGAAATAAGTAAAAATATATAGGATGTACCATTAAAAAATCGAAAGTTGGGATCATTTCCGGTCGAACCGGAAGTAAATATGTCAAGAAATGTATATTGAACTATCATACCCAACCCCCAAATTTCGTTTTTCTATCTTCAATAGTAAAAAAGTTATAGGGGTGAGACGCCTTAGAGAATCACCCGGTATAATAGAGTTTTTAGTTTCTTGGGAGTTTGGTTGTGATAATCCCATCAAAGTGTCAGGAACGTAAATTTTACCTCTGAAGTTTGTTGGGTAAAGTTTTATTTTTACCACGTTTTTATCAACTCGCTTTCTTGTCTGTCTCTTCAAGAAAGTTTTTGCATTCGGAGGCAATGCAATATAAATCAGCTTTCTTGTCTATCTGTCGGTTCGATACAAATTTTGCAATCGATTTTAAAGTAACTTCCCGGTGACCATAGCTCAGATCTGGATGACAAGGCAATGATAACTCGCTTTCTGGCCCTGTTTTTTTGTCTTCTTGCCTCTGCCTGTTTGGTAAGAATTTTGTTTCAGGTTTCAGATTGAAGATTCAAGTGTGTGTGTGTGTGAGAGAGAGAAATAATAAAAAAATGTGTGAAAAATAAATAAAGAAATAAAATTTCACACTCAGATTCATAACAACATACAGACAGATTCCTAATTCACAGATTGTCCTGGAAATTTGTGATCGTGAATTTTTAAAAACTATCAGCATGCTCGTGAAAAATAAAACAAAAAACGTGGGTCATATGCCATAGATTATAGTAAGGAGTGTAGGTAGTAGCTGTCGTTGACAAAACTCACACAATATTTCATATCATGTGCAGTGCCATAAAATAGTTAGTGACTTAGGTAAATTACATATTGCGTATTTCAAATCTCACAAGTATGGTTATTATGGTTATTAAAAATTCACAATCACAAATTTTCAGGACAGTATATGGTTGGGAATATGTATGGGGCCCGAGGAAATCATTTTATACTTTTCAGTTCGTTTCAAAAACGTGGGAGATTAAACAAGTTTTATTATAAATTGTAAATTGTTTTCAACTGCTTTCTTAGTTATTTGACTAACCCTCAGAAGTTAATGAAAACTTGTACGAGTTGAGATCACGGGGCCCGTACCTTTTATAGTGGGATGCGAAACCACTCTTGGGGCATTGAAAAATGTTTCGCCAGCTGTGAGAGTCGAACCCGAGTCGGGTGGAAACAGTTGACACAAGACTGAGGCTAGTATAGTCGCACCAGATATCTGAGAAAGTCGTAAATCAATATTAGCCGACGACACCCATTATTACCTATTGTTCGAAATATAGATAAGCAATGAAAGTGTGTGTCCTTTAGAAGATTCCCAGGTCCGGATTGAAATATCCTATGAAATAGTTTGGCATTTCAATAATAGTGGGCACTCCATTATTTTTGGCTTTTGTCGACAGTTTTGTATTTAAATTTATTTGATAATAAAAAATCTCGTAAGGTTGATTTAGAACCCTTGGTAAGGATATGTTCAAAAGTGTGTAAATCATAAAATTCACTCACCTGGCCACCAGACTTTCAGTACTAATGGGCTATTAATGAGATTATAGCGATAATGGTCTATTTACGGTTACAAATTGAATTACCTACCAGATTTGGAAAACGAGACTGTTTTGAGAACTGACCGCTTTCCAATTTCAGAAATAAAAGGGGCAAAGTTAAACAACATGAAGTCATTACCTAGCTAATATTCCGTTGTGTCAGTTATGTCTATTTTGAAGTGTCTATTCGATTTTTGTGTCGTGAAAAATGTGGCGTCGATGGGCTCATCCTGAAGCTAGTACTTCAACTGGTGGTCGTAGTACCACTAGTCGACAAATGTTACACCCTCATGGGGAACAAGTTATATTGAATGTTTATACTTGCCTTCTGGAAACGTGGAATGTCCAAGGATCAAGCTGTGCAAAAAAAGGCTTCTTTAACAAAAACACCGTTTCCACAGTGCTTAAAATAGTAAGTGACCCTATTAAAAAAAAACTCTGGCGGTTCAAGTAAACTAGATGGCTGTGATGTAGATATAATTCGTAGAACAATATGTGCCTTGTATAAAGATCAAATTGTAACTACATTAGATATTTCAATGCAACGGCTTGAAAAGAATGAATCTGGTATCCAGTGTCGCAAAGAGACTTTAGGGAAGTCTCTTTTACAAAACGGATTTAAATTTAAAAACTAGTAGCAGAAAAATCTTTCGCCTTAAGAAATGGAGATTTGAAAATTAATTGGCAATAAACGAATTTAGAGAATATGGTAGAACAGTAGTGTATTTGGATGGAACTTGGTTCGATACACACGATATTCCAAACAAAAGTTGGGTAGAGTCATCTGACTTGTGCCAAACTGATGCGCCGTCTAATAAAGGAAAACGCATCACGATAATTCACGCAGGAACTGAAAATGGTTTCATACCAAATGCGTTGTCTTTATCGGCAAAGAATATTGAGGACTCTTTAGTCGATTATCAAGATGATACTATAGCCGAATTATTTGAAGACTGGTTCCTAAATAAACTCATACCAAATATTCCACTCAACAGTATTATCGTCATGGATAGCTACCACAGTCAAAGATAGCTACTTCAGTCGAAAACAAATCACTATATTTAAATGACACCAAAGCCACTATACAAAAGTATATGTTGAATAATGATATGTACTATGAAAAAAAGTACACAAAAACAGTTACTAGAAGTTTTACGCAGTTATTCGATAAAAAAGAAATATTTTTGTGATTCATTGGCTGAAAGATTGGGAAATACGGTGCTCAGACTTCCACCTTACCACTGTATGTTTGACCCAATTGAACATATATGGCATCAGCTTGAGTCAGCAGTTCGAAGAAATAATACTTATCCAACCTTGTAACGAATTTTTCGTTACTTCCTTATACATAATCAATTTCTCATAACTATTCCGGTTATCTTACGGTGGAACGGGTCATTAGTCACGGCCGATCGTGAACTATGGGACAGCGCCCTCATCATGAGTTCGTATTCTGTCAAGTTGGACGAGTTTTGTTATCGTGACAGTTGTATTCATGTCGTCAAGCTGTGTTTTTTCCAAGTGTTTTTCAATAGATAAAAACCAAGAACAGTTTGTGAAAAAACCCAGGTAGAATTGGTGATTTGTTCGAACCGAAGGAATAATTGATCGCTTTCTTGATTGGAACGTCGAGATAGGCAGGTCGACTGAGAGAATTGATTTTGGTAAGATCTATAAATTAAATAGGTTTCACTGCTGGAGTTTAGTTGAGTAATATTATTCTCTTTATCTTTCAATTAATGTTGTAGCTGATTAGCATTTTCTTTTTTTTCCTTATGCTTGTAATATTAGAATTCTTGGATATACCGCATGGTAATTTTTGAAGGTTAAATATAGATATTCCGGCCATTTTGACAAAGCATTCATAGTACATATTGTGGCTAACGTAACCTCTGTTCCGAATATTGGGAACTGATTTTTTTTCATTGGAAATCAGTTCTACGCTTTTGCCTTTTTTAGGTACCAAGTAATTGGTAATCTCGAATGGACTAGAGCTTACTCCCCTCATACTACCAGTGGATTCTTCCAAGGATTCCGATTGAAGTGAAGGCCGAATTCTATTGTTCTGGGACAGTGACTAATAGGGCGGCTCTCTGGTAAGCAATTTTCTTTATTTCATAACTATATGTTTATGAGAGTAATTTTCTTTTCTCTTGAGAAAGAATTGCTTACAGAGAGAGTTGTACCTCTGGCCTAACGGTCTCAGAACACTTGATTCGATTCAATATATGCCTCAAGCGTAGTTGATTTCCGTTTAATAAATTTCTTATATCTATTACTCCATTTAATTCCCAGTGTAGCTTATTTGATTTTTGATCGTTGCAGAGTCAATTCACTTCAGTTACTACCTTGTCGCCAAGAGCAGGGAGATTCATTCTAATTTTTGAGAATTACCTGTTTATCGATTTGAAAAGGGAATTGCCGGCCTATTTCAAAATTATCTTTATCTAAGAGAGTTGTGCCCACTAAAGACGTGAGGTCTCTCTCTTCAGTTATCTTTAAAAATTCATCAATTAAAAGAATTATTTAACATTATCTCTATCTAAGAGAGTCGTGCCCACTGAAAGACGTGTGGTCTCCCTCTTCGGTTTATCTCTGGAAATTCTTCTATAAAAAGAATTATTTCACTTTATCTTTTTCTAAGAGAGTCGTGCTCACTGAAAGACGTGTGTCTCTCTCTTCTTATCTTGGCTGAAGAGTATACTTTTACTCTGACTATTATCTTGGTTCAGAAACCCTATATTGTACTTCTAGAGTATTTTCTATATTTTCCTTTGGCACTTGCTTTAAAATAGTATATTTTTGCCTGGCAACCTTTAAATATTTTGTTAAAATATAATTTTTTCTCTGGCAATTTTATAGTATTTTGCTTTAAAATACTATATTTTTTCTCTGGTAAAATTTCAAGGAAATTTTTATATTTCTTTTGGAATACCTTTCCTTATTAAATTTTTTTACCCTTCTGGTACATAAAATCACCTTATCAAAACTTACCTGTTTCAAAATTTAACTGAATTTGAACATCACGTTTTGGGTGAGGTTTGTTTTGTTTGGTTTTAAATTTTGTTCATTTTTAATTTTTTAATTATTAAAATTAACTTATAAATTTAACTCCAGAATAGCAGATTGGATTGCTATTTATTATCTTTGTTCTTTCACTGTAACTTTCCAGTCTTTTATATAGACTGAGATTTTTATTGTATGCTATCATTTGCATCTATCTTTTGACTCTCGATTAAAATTTGAAACATAAAACTTGAGGTTCAAAGGATATCCTTCGTTCTCCCCTTTTTGTACATATTTTGATTCCTATCATCTTCTTCGCATGATATATACCACGGAGGGAACCCATCTACGGAGACGGAAGGACTAGTAGCCTGGGAGGTCTTACAGCACATCAATATCAGCACTGGTCCGTGAAGATCAACTAAATTCACGCCGATAAGGGGGTCTGAAAACAACTATCGAACCACCCCAGACCATCTTCATCGTAACCGCTGAAACCAAGTTCCTCCTAGAACCGCTGGGACCAGCTTCAAGAAACTAGCCTTCATCTCTCTCACTCAGGAACTCCGAAGGTATACCCGTGTCACCAACAACTGGAGGAATCATATCTTGTAAATGTTCAATTTTGATCAGAGTCAAAATTACTGGTTTCTTTTTATGTAATTTTTCCATTCTTTTAAGAGAAGTTCAATACTCTTCTAGTATTTGTTAATTTTTTTATCTTGTTCAAAATTCCAACTGGAATAAATTTGTTAAGTTGATTTATTGCATATTTATTTGCCTTCCCATACAAGCTAGGTAACATTTATTTAATTTTATTTATCTTTGACTTTGTTCAAAATTTCCAACTGGAATAAATTTGTTAAGTTGATAGTGGACAAATTTGATTAACTAAGAAAAGTCATTAATTGAACCTTACTCACGGCCTAACCGTATCCATCTGAGCAGCCTATCGGCAAAGTGATTTCACCTTTTAAATTTGAAACATATAATTTAAAATCTGGGGTTCAAAAGTAGGGTGTTGCACAATTGGCGCCAACGTGGGCCGAAAAACTTGACTGTTCTTTTTCTCTGTTTCGTATCTTGTCCTAGCTTGGTGGAAGACATAATAATTTTTTTTTTTAAGAACATTTACAAATCTGATCCAAAAGAACTTGGTATATATTTATTTATATTTATATATTATCTATCTTTGATATTTTGTGATTCTTACTGCCTATATCGTTATTGAGTTGCCTATATCTTATTGAATTGCCTATATCGTACCGTATTGCCTTTTATCGTATAGCCAAATTGCCTATATCTCATTGTATTGCCTATATCGTACTCGTATTATCTATATCGTACCGCCAAATTGCCTATATCTCTATCTATTGCCTATATATTGTACGTTATCTTTGCTATCGTATCGCTTACTATTTTGAGTATTCCATAAGTACCAGCTTTATCTATTATCGTTGAATTTTAAATTGAGCAGATTTCAAGTCCAACATGAATTCTAATCACTTGAAAACAAATGAATTGACTTATGAGCTAAAAATTGTGGAGTAGAACCTACCGGTGATGTAGATGCTAAACGAAAAATTTTAAGAGGACTTTTAAGTCAGGAAAATGCAAATCGTTGTTTTCGTGCAAGTTTTACAAATCCATATGAACATGCAGTGGATGATCTTGAATTGAGAGCAAGTATTGATGATTTGAAACAAGTTATATCTAGTTCTGGTGGATCTAAGGAAGATCCGACGTTTAACCGAATTTCAAGTCGATTAGCTCATTTGTCGAATCGTTTGTCCAGACTTTCTGTTGATGATCAAGATGAAGAAATTGCTAGAAAAGAAATTCAGTATCTGGTGTTGGAGTTGGAAGCTGATTTTGATTTGAAAGTTTCTCCAATACTTGCTCCTTAAAAAAAATTAATTTGCGAAAGACGAGGTGTTTCAAAAACCGAACTTTTTCATTCGGCTTGTGATTTGTTTAAAGGTTCTGCCTGGACATGGTTTGTCAATAATAAAAATAATTTCCATAATTGGGATGAGATTGTTATTGCACTAAAAAAAGATTTCCTTCCTTATTTTTATGAAGAAGACTTAGAACGTGAAATTAATTCAAGAACTCAAGGTTCTACTGAAAGAGTAGCTTTATTTATTTCTTCTATGGAAGGTCTTTTCAATCGTTTATCTAACAAACCAGATGAAGAGACTAGAGTTCTCAAAATTCGTAGAAATTTGTTACCTTTTTTATTTCGTCCTTGGCTTTACAAGATCCAAAACTGTCACTGAACTTTCTGATTTGTGCAAAAGATTGGAAGAATCTCGTTTATGGGCTGATCGTTATAAAGCACCCCCTAGTCGTGGTACTGGTTTATTAGAACCTGATTTGAGTAGTCCCTATAGTGGAGCAGGTACTTCGTTTTCTTGCTCGTCCCCTCCCGTGAATTTTAGGAAGAACATTCCTGGTTCAAATATCTCTGCCTTATCGAACACTCGATGTTGGAATTGTGACTTGGCTGGTCATACTTATCGTGAATGTAGAAACCCAGGTCCATATTTTGTTATGGATGTGGTTTGAAAAATACCGTTAAATCAAATTGTCGTAACTGTCGTTCAAAAACGGGAATCAAGGTGGCGAAAACCTGGACGTCGTCACCAGTCAGTTTACCGAAGGTCCAGAAAACCAACCAGCCAAATCCCAATCCAAAAAATATCGAAAAAAGCAAAGCAAACAGGAACATTAAAAACTTCTGCCTCGGAATGGCAAAATTGGTTATGTACCGTTAAAAATTTCTTATCTTCTGTAAATATAAATCCTATTTTCGTTAGAAAAATTAATGATAATCGTCCCTATCTTAATGTCGAATTTTTTGGTCAGAAAATTCTTGCCCTTGCTGACACTGGCAGTAATTCTTGTATTTTGGGTTCTGCAGGGTTTAGTCTACTGCAAAATTTAATCTCTATTAAATATGATTCTATGGCCCATGTCACTACCGCTGATTGTAAGCCTTAGGATTGTTTGGGTTTATATTTTGTCTTCTATTTCTTGAAATGGTGTTACTAAGGATTTGAAAATTCTTATTGTTCCTTCCGTGACTCATAGTCTTATCTTGGGAATGGATTTTTTCCATCTCTTCCGTATTCAAGCCAACTTTAGTAATTTATCGTATTCTGTTGAATCAATATCTGTACCGTTAACACCATCCTGCCATTTTCTGAACTTACGTGTTCACAGAAAACTGAACTTCAGGAAGTCACTGACCTTTTCAAATCTATAGCTCCTACTGATAAACTTGGTCTCACTCAATTGTTGACACACCGTATTGATACTGGTGATGCAAGCCCATTGTTCAACGGCAATATCCTTTGTCCCCTACCATGCAAGAGCATTTTGAACAAGGAAATTGATGAGATGTTGAAGCTCAAGGTCATTCAACCTTCCCAATCTCCCTGGTGTAGCCATTATGGTTGGTTCCGAAACGTTCTGGAGAATTCCGGGTTTGTTTTGATGGTCGGAAGCTTAATGCAGTCCAGTCCAATGTGCATATCCTATGCCTCTTATCGATAGTATCTTAAACAAATTACGGGATGCTGGGTATCTTACCTCCATTGATTTGACTAAGGTTTTCTTTCAAATTCCTTTAGAGGAGTCGTCTAGACCCAAGACCGCTTTTGCAGTGTATGGTAGAGGTCTCTTTGAGTTCACTGTCTCTCCCTTTGGTTTGAGCAATAGTCCGAAACTTATGGCACGTTTGATGGATATCGTTATTGGACCATCTTTGGCTCCATTTTGTTTCGTTTATCTTGATGACATCATCGTGCACCCTAGTTTCGATCTTCATGTCAAAACTCTGAAGGAGGTGTTTCGCCGACTTAAACATGCTAACCTCACAGTTAATTTGGATAAGTGTGAATTTTGTAGACCCTCTCTTGTTTACCTAGGTTTTGTTGTAGACCAACAAGGCTTAAGGACAGATCCCGAGAAAGTTTCTGCTATCGTTAACTATCCCACTCCCAAAAATACCACTGAAATCAAAAGGTTGATAGGTCTCGTCAGTTGGTATCGTCGATTTATTAAAGATTTTTCTTCTATTTGTTCACCCATATCTGATCTTCTTCATGGTCGAAAGAAAGGTCAACCCATAACTTGGACTCCAGAAGCGGAGGAAGCATTTTCAGAAATTAAATCTCGTCTTACTTCAGCTCCTGTGATTAGCTAGTCCTGATTTCACAAAGCCTTTTGTGATTCAGTGCGATGCCTCAGATACTGGCGTAGGTGCTATTTTGTACCAAGAATGTGACGGTGTCGAACATCCTGTAGCTTATGCAAGTAAGACTCTTACTACTTGTCAGCGTAAATACACAGTTACTGAAAAGGAGCTGTTAGCTGTCATTTTGTATAGAAAGTTCCGAAGCTATATCGAAGGAACCAAGTTCACGATTGAAACTGACCATGCCTCCCCTTATCTATCTTCATAACTTATCTAACCCTTCTGGACGTTTGACTAGATGGGCCGTGAAACTTTCTCAGTTTGACTTTACTATAAGCATCGGAAAGGTTCCTTAAATGTAGTGGCAGATGCCTTATCTCGTTCGGTTGCCGAAATTTCCGTTATCGATTCTCTACTTTCCAGCCGGATGCATGGTATACTTCCATGATCCAGAAAATCAAAACTCCGGAAGCTTATTCCTCATTCCGTGTCGAAAACGGTATTATCTACAAACATATCTTTTCTCACCACAATCTAGGGTTTGTAATCTAACTGATTGGAAAATAGTTATACCTTCTGCCAATCGGCAAGAAATTTTTAAGTTTTATCATGATAACGAAACTGCTGCCCATTTAGGGATATCAAAACCCTTTCTCGTATCTTAGAATTATATTACTGGCCAAAAATTCGCAAAAGATGTCTATAGGTATGTTACGAAATGTCCTGTTTGTGCTACTGTAAAGTTCGAATTTACCCCGAGCGGTCATATGGGATCTTACAAAATGTAAATTTTCCTTTTCAATGTGTTTCGGCAGATTTGTTAGGTCCTTATCCTAGGTCAAAATGGTAACCAATATGTTTTGTTGTCGTAGACTGGTTTACCAAATATGTCTTAGTTCATCCAATGTCTAAAAGCTATCTCGAAAAATATCGTAAAATTCATTTGAAAATATTGTATTTTTTTCTCATGGTGTGGTCTCTAATTTTTATTTTTGGACAATGGAAGCCAATTTGTTAGCAAAGAATTTAAAAAACTAATGACAGATTATCGAGTTCAAAAGATTTGGTATAATGCCAAATATCACCCTCAAGTTAATTTTGCTGAAAGAGCTAATAAGGTGATAGTCACATCCATTCGCTGTTATATTCATGATAATCATAAAACATGGGATTCATCTATCTTTAAAGTTGCTCCAAGCCATCAGATTAGCAAAACATGAGGGTTACTGAATATTCTCCAGCTTTCTTAAATTTTGCTAGAAACATTCCTGTTACAGGAGATTTTTATGGCAAAATTTCAGAAAATAAAATAATCTTACTATCACTGATAAATCACAGCGAATCGATGATATTCAAGAACTTCCAAAATTGTTTGTTGATGTTCGTAAAAGTTACATCAAGCTTATATTCGGAATGCTCGTCACTATAACTTGAGAAAACGAGAGCTGAAATTTCATGTCGGTGACAGACTTTGGAAGAAAAATGTAACTCTTTCTTCAGCTCGAATAACTATTCCGCAAAATTGGCTCCCCAAATTTATACCTTGCATTGTTTCTAAGGTTATCTCTAACTTGGTTTATGAGCTTAAAGACATTGGATGGCAAAGACTTAGGACGCTGGCATGTTAGGGATCTCAAATCCGCTTTTGTTGATAACGATTCAAATTTATCTAATGAAGAATATTTTGAATTGCTGGGTCGAGGTTCAGGCGACTAAATATTTTTCTCGTAACTTCTCGTGAGAGGGCATACTCCTTCTTTATCTTTTCTTTTTTACTTATTTATCTATTCTTGAGGGCTCTGTGAGAGGGCCTGAGACTACTCTCACCATGGCATTCACCAGATGTTGGTAAAGTCTCAAACGCTACTAACAAGGAAATCTTTTCAACTTATGATTTATATTCTTAGAGCTCTGTGAGAGGGGCTTAAGAATGTTTCTATATCTTTCGGTTTTAGTACTCGTCTACTATTTAGTTGAGTATCCTTTGGTTATTTGAGAGATATATCTATACACCTTAACCTCTTGCATTTTCCCTAATATTTGCAGTAACTTATCATTCAGTTGTCAAAGTCAACTTTTGAGGAAAAAGTGTATATGTTGATTGGCGTAGCAAAAGGTCGACTAAGGTTGTACTTTGAGGAAGTGTTTATCTTTTGGTATTCTAGTGGAAACTCTGTACTTCAAAGGAACCTGTCAACACCTTATATGAGATTGATTTTGAATCATTTTGCTGTTTCTTTGTAGTTTTTTCAATTTGAATTTATAAAAATTACTTTGTCTTTCATGAAATTTGGTTACAGACTGCATCAATGTATTTCACTTGTCATTTCCTTTTCGTTTCTTATCTTCCCGTGGCTTTATTAGAAAATCAGTTCTCAAACTGGAAATTATGTATTTCATTTCGTTTGAGATAGTCTAATAATGTCTTATCGTATCTTCCCGTGGCTTTATTAGAAAATCAGTTCTCAAACTGGAAATTATGTATTTCATTTCGTTTGAGATAGTCTAATAATTTATCGTATCTTCCGTATTAGAAATTGGTCTCACTGGAATATGTATTTCATTTCGTTGAGATGTCTAATAATATCGTATCGTTGCCGTATTAACATTGGATCTTGACTGGAGATGATGTATTTCACTTCGTTTCAGATTGTTTTCCAGTGGAAAATCAAATTTCTTGATAATACCTTCTTTTCAGGTAATAAGTTTTGACGTTTCACAATTTTGGCAACATATCGTGGTTACTGTAATATCGAGTTAGGGTTATAATTCCCATTCGTTGGTTGAGTTTGAATCTCTCATATGATCTTATCTTATTTATCTTATCTTATCTTATTTATCTTATCTTATTTATCTTATCTTATTTATCTTATCTTTTTTATCTTATCTTATTTATCTTATCTTTTCTATTATCTGTTTATCTTTTCTATTATCTGTTTATCTTATTTATTTATCTTATCTGTCTCTTTTCCTTGGCTAATTTATAGTTAAATTAGCGCAACCTCAAAATTTTTAAGGGACTCGCTTTTGTTAGGTGCGTGCATAGTTCGGTCTGGCTGTTGAATTTTTTTTTTTGACAGGATCTTTCGAAGGGAAGGTATTGGGGGGTTGTATTTGGTTAGTCGTGAGCCTGGTGATCATGACTTTGGGTCTCAAAGGTGACGGCTGGATGCAACTACTGTGCCACCTCAGCTCGACTGGTCTGCCAGGCTGGACTTTGCTCGGTGGCAAAAAGCAGGAACATTCCGGGTATTTTGTATGGGGGGCCCATAAGTTCATTTTTGATTTGGTTTACGCTTAGGGTTTACTTCGGTTGTAGGTGACAGCTGGTAAAACCAAAATTGGTTATGTTTCATATTGGAATTATTTTTTTTTCACCGGGTTTATTCGAATGGGGGCCTTTTTTTGTCTGATTCGGTGGGATCGGTGGTTGTTTCGGGAAACTAGGGACGAGTGGTTTTTGGTGTTCCTCAACGGGCACCTAAAACCTTACGGCGACGGGGGGACACTTTGGCTGGACTGTTTGGGACTCGGTTTACACGGGTTTTTGGGCCTGGATGTTTTTCATTCATCGCAATCATTTTTTCCTTCGTTCATCGGTCTGTGGTGTAAACCGGAAAGGGCTGGAAATTTTAGCTTGGCAAAGTACCTATTTACTCATTTTGAATTTTTTCAAATGTATCTTTTCTTTCTCATTTAGTTTGCCAGGTGCAACAGGTTGAAACTTTAGCGGGATATAATTTACAAAATTTTGTTTGTTTTTATACCTTTTCCCTTTCGCCTGTGCGGTATACAGGGCTGTTGAAAGTTAGGCTTGGGGTTTTAACTCATTTGAAAACCTGCCATTTTATGTGCCTGAGATTTATGGTGTTTCCGAATTTTAATTTTGTAGCACCTTCAGCTTTTCAATATCTGGTCTCAGTTGAAAAGGAAAAAAGATTTGTAAAACTTCTAGGTTTCAAATTTTTTTACCCGGGTTGTGGTGGTGTGAAACAATTTTCGTTATTTCCCTTATACATAATCAATTTCTCTTTTATTCGGTTATCTTACGGTTAAAACGGGTCATTAGTCCGGCCGATCGTGAACTATGGGAAAACGCCCTCATCATGAGAGTTCGTATTCTGCCCAAGTTGGACAGAGTTTTTTTTATCGTGACGGTTATTATTCATGTCTTCAAGCTGTGTTTTCAAGTGTTTTTAAAGGGGGTAAAACCAAAAAAGTTTGTGAAAAACCCAGGTAAAATTGGTGATTTGTGAACCAGGAATAATTGATCCTTTCTTGATTGGAACGTCGAGATGGGCAGGTCGACTGAGGGGAAATTGATTTTGGTAAGATCTATAAATTAAACAGGTTTCACTGGGGTTTAGTTGAGTAATATTATTCTCTTTATCTTTCAATTAATGTTGTGGCGGTTAGCTTTTTTCTTTTTTTCCTTTCTTGTAATATTAGAATTCTTGGATATACCGCATGGTAATTTTTGAAGGTTAAAAAATATAGATTTTCCCGGGCCCATTTTGACAAAACTTCTAATTTATATTGTGGCTAACGTAACCTCTGTTCCGAATTTTGGGGAACTGATTTTTCAGGAAATCGGTTCTACGCTTTTTGCTTTTTTAAAGTAATTGGTAATCTCGGGCGGACGTTTACTCCCCCATACCCAGTGGGATTCTTCAAGGATTCCCGGGGATTAGGGTAAAGGGCCGAGTTCTATTGTTCTGGGACGGTGACTAATGGGGCGGCTCTCTGGTAGCAATTTTCTTTATTTCATAACTATATGTTTATGGTAATTTTCTTTTCTCTTGAAAAAGAATTGCTTACAAGAGGTTACCTCTGGCCTAACGGTCTCAGAACATGATTCGATTCAATATATGCCTCAAGCGTAGTTGATTTCCGTTTAATAAATTTCTTATATCTATTCCCCCAAATTTCCCCCGGTGTAGCTTATTTGATTTTGATCTTTTTAGAGGTCAATTCATTTCCCGGGTTACTACCTTGTCGCCAAGCGGGAGATTCATTCTAATTTTTGAGAATTACCTGTTTATCTTTTGAAAGGGTTCCCCCCTATTTAAAAAATTATCTTTATCTAAGGGTTTGTGCCCACTAAAAGACGTGAGGCCTCTCTCTTCTTTAAATTTTTAAATTCATAAATTTAAAAAGAATTTTTAACATTATCTTTTATCTAAGAGGTGTCCCCACTGAAAGGGTGTGGTTCCCCCCTCTTCGGTTTATCTCTGGAAATTCTTCTAAAAAAAGAATTTTTTCACTTTATCTTTTCCAAAGGGGTCGTGCTCACTGAAAAGACGTGTGTCTCTCTCTTCTTATCTTGGCTGAAGGTATATTTTTACTCTGACTATTATCTTGGTTCAAAAACCCCTATATATTTTTTGTAGCTTACTAGGTATTTTGGTTTAACATAAATTTTCCTTTGGCACTTGCTTTAAAATATTTTATTTTGCACTGGCAACCTTTAAATATTTTGCTATAAAATAGTGATTTTTCCCCCGGCAATTTTATAGTAATTTGCTTTTAAAATACATTTTTTTTCTCTGGTAAAATTTCAAAAATTTTATATTTCTTTGGAATACCTTTCCTTTTTAAAATTTTTTTACCCTTCTGGTACATAAAATCACCTTATCAAAACCTGTTTAAAAATTTAACTGAATTTGAACATCACGTTTTGGGTGAGGTTTTTTTTTGTTTGGTTTTAAATTTTGTTCATTTTTAATTTTTTTTAAATTTTTAAAATTAACTTATAAATTTCTCAGAATAGAATTGGATTGCTATTTTTTATCTTTGTTCTTTCACGCTAACTTTCCCGTCTTTTATATAGACTGAGATTTTTTTATTATGCTATCATTTGCATCTATCTTTTGACTCTCGATTAAAAATTTTAAACATAAAAATTAGGTTCAAGGATATCCTTCGTTCTCCCCTTTTGTGCATATTTTGATTCCTATATCCCTCTTCTTCGCATGATATATACCACGGAGGGGAACCATCTACGGGGGACGGGACTAGTAGCCTGGGAGGTCTTACAGCACATCATATCAGCCGCATTGAAGATCAACTAAATTCAAACCGATAAAAGGGGTTTTGAAATCAACTATCGAACCACAAACCCTCTTCATCGTAACCGCTTTTAAAACCCAAATTCCTCCTAGAACCGCTGGGACCAACCGAAACTTAACCTTCATCTCTCTCACTCAGGAACTTCGGGTATACCCGTTTAAACAACTGGAGAATCATATCTTGTAAAGTAATTTTGATCCAGGTTAAAACTGGTTTTCTTTATGCTAATTTTTCCATTCTTTTTAAGAGAAGTTCAATATCTTCAATATTTTTTTAATTTTTTTTTCTTGTTCAAAATTCCAACTGGAATAAATTTTTTTAAGTTGATTTATTGCATATTTATTTGGGCCCTTTCCCTACAAATAGGTAACATTTATTTAATTTCATTTATCTTTGACTTTTGTCTTTAGCAAGTCTGGCGCCCAACTCTTGAACTAGTCAAATTAATTAATGTATAATTTTTTATAAAATTTGATTAACTAAGAAAGGGCATTAATTGAACCTTACTCACAGCCTAAACATATCCATCGACGCCTATCCCGCAAGTGTTTCACCTTTTTAAATTTGAAACATATAATTTAAAATCTGGGGTTCAAAGTGGGGATTGTTTGCAACCTTAATTTCCCACTTTAACTCTTATTCAAACAGATGCAAACATTCCTGCTAGCAGCCATGTTTAAAAGGTGGTAAAGGGTCCTATATAGATATAAAAAAATTTCCCCAAAAGGGAAAGTTTATTATCAATTTGGATAACGACTGAAAGTGAAACTGATTTTAGTTATTTCGTTTATAAATCCTTTTATCAAAACTAAATTTTTTTTAAAAAAATTTAAGTTTGACTTTTTACATAATTGGATTATATTTTTAATAAAATTTTTATATATATATATATATATATATAACCGTGTGTAACGGATCAGGGTTTTATCTCCTTTATTTTGAAAGTAATTATTAAAATTGAGATATCTCATAAACAAAAAGGGTTTTTGCAAAATTTTTTTTCAGTTTTTTACCGGAAGTGATAAACTTTTTTTTTTTATAGAACATATTATTAATTTCTAAAACCCCAATTCTCTGAATCAATGATACCACATAAAAAAACATTCCAAACTAATTTTTTTTGATGATTCAATTTTAGTTTTCCCCTTTAATTGCCATGATGGTTCCTTTATTTCAATTCACCCGTCAAGGGGGAAAAATAAACCTAAAATCTAATTTTCTTGTTTATGAGCAAAAAAAAATTTACGTAATCGTTTTGGGGGGAAAACTCAATTTTTCAAATGGAACCTTTTACCTGGTCCATTTATTAGTACTTTTTAAAAGGAATTCATTCAAACCTGCTCAAAAAAATTGCGATAAAAAAATAAAAACAGCTAAAAAAATGGATAAAAATTCATTCAAATTTTAAATGCTAAAATTTAATGGCTTTAAATAAAAAAAAAGAACCAAAACATAAAACAATTGTTCGAAATGCTGTCCATTAACGTCAGACCGAACTCATAGCTGTTTCTTGAAGAACGTTCGCTAATTGGGGGGCCCCTTACATTTTGGGGTCTTACCCCAAACCAGGTTTTCCCGGTTGGAACGGCGGTTGCAAGAAGGTTTTTTTTAAAAACAAAGAAATCAAGAGGTGCAAATCGGGGACTTTGGAGATCGCACAGAACCATTTGTCAAATTCGTTTTTTTGGAAATCCCTTTTAAAGGGTAATCTTTCCCAAGCCGAAAGTTACCCTCCCCAATAAATTTAGTTTTTCTTTGACCAATACCTTGTTTTTTTTGGGTTAAAAATCCCATATTTTAAACCAGACTCGTCGAAATGGAACCCTTTCCCAAAAAAAACTTTTTGGGGTGCACTTATTCTGGGGCAATCAAATTCCCCCTCGTTAATGATCATTTTTGGTGCTGGTGAAAATTATTTTTAAAATTTTAAATTTGTTTTTTTAGATTCGGCTTACCGTTTGGTGACTAATTTCAATTAAAAAATTTCCCTTAAAAAACAGTCTTAAAAAACTTCTATTCGAGCAAAAAATTTTTGTTCCCTCAATGTAGGGTTTGGGGTCTCTTCGGTTTTTTTCAAGACGATTAAAATAATTTCTCCTGGACATTGTCTATCGGATTCGGACGCCCCCGGCCCACATTCCCTAAAAATTAACTTCCTTTTTTTCACCCCCTTTTATGAATGTGGGGCATTTTGAAATAAAATAACAACAAATGTCGACTTTTCCAATAAATAAAAACAGATGAACCAATACCTTTTATTTGCAATCTGAAGAATAATTTCATTGTTTTTTAAACCCTCCCAATAATTTTCCAATAGGCATTCAAACTATGCGAGTTCAGAATCATTGGACCTTTGAAAAATTTTTTATTTTTGTGCTCATTTTTTTTATTTCAAACCACCTTTAACTTCTTGCATTAAACGGAACAAAGTAATTGTATTATCTTATTTTCTTTTGGCTGCTTGTATTTATCCCCCTTTTATTAAAGGAAAAGGATAAATTCCCCTTAATGGGGCTAATGTGTTTCCCAGAAAAATTCCCTTTGAAAAATTGGTTTTTTCCCCAAATCGATTACGATGAACTTTATTTCCTAAAAAACAATTAGGTTTTTTTGGGACCTCTAATTAGACGGTGAATTGGGGAAAAATCAAATCTGGCACATTAAAGGAAAACTAAAAATTTTAAATTTTCAAAATTTAAAAGGAAGTCCTTATATGGTATTTGGGGGCAAAAATTATCGATTTCAGAAAGTAAAATATACGGCTATTCAAAAAAACAAAAAATGGTATCACTTCCGGCAAAAAAGGGAAACAAAAATTTAGGTCAAAACTTTCCTTTTTGCATATAGGTACTAAATTTCAATCAATTACCTTCAAAACGAAGAAGATACCATGATCCTTTACACATATATATATATTTTTATAATAATAATAATATAATAATATAAAATATATATATATATATATATATTATCTATTTAATAAAAAAACAATTCTCAATTATATTCAAGCGTTTTTTTTTTTTTAAATTTTCTTGATGGCTTTATTAGGCGGTACAACTCTTAGAACCACCTCCTCTGATAACTAAAATGGTTGGTGATTTGACCTTTTAGATATCTGGGTGGCCATACCACTAAACCAAATTAAATGGTTTTATTTTTTTTTTTGTTTTCCGTGGTTTTTTTGGAAAATATATATATATATATATATATATATATATATATATATATATATATATATATTATAAAAATTTTTATATAAAATAAACAATTCTAATTATATTCGTTTTTTTTTTAAAAATTATTTTGGTTTTTGGCTGGGGGCCGTTCAATATTCGTAAACGTTTTGTCATTTTAACCCCCCCCCCGTCAGGGGAAAAAACCCCCCCTCATGAGCATTGGTAAATAAAAAACAACCCCCCCTTTTTTTGCTTACGTAAATTGGGGGCCCAAAGGGGGTCAACTCTGCGTAAATACCTTCTCTGATAACTCAAATGGTTTATTTGACCTTCTTAGATATCTGGGTTTTACCTTTATGCTGTATGGGTCGGTTTAGTACCCATGGTTAATCCTGCCTTGTAAGGGGGACTAAAGGATAACCGGGGGGAAATATCTCATCCCCGGTGAAATACCACCATATCGACTTTTTGTGCTGTGAAATGGATACCTGTTTCGTGTTCGGTCATACTTTCCATCTCCCCCCTTTTTTTTCCCCAATTCCTCCTTTATTTTCGGTGCATCCCCAAAAATAATGATGAGTCTCCTAGGTGCTCCCGGGAAACAAAATACCTCTCCCCTTTATTTCCGGGGGAGGTTTTCGAGGACTCAACATTGAATTAAATTTTTAACATCCCGGTCAACAAAACATCAATGACGTCCACCATCCCCCAGAAAAAACCGGATATTCTGGGCCAACAAAAAACCCAAAAAAAAATTTGTCCACCAAAAAGGGGCCATATCTTTTTCCCGGTTACGAACTCCATTTTTGTTGGTTCAAAGGGGGAGTCTGCCTTCACACTAAGGCAACCTTTTGGGGGAAATTTGGAACCAAAACTTTATTTTTGTG